>JAEMWC010000574.1:0-5000 GCA_016490735.1 Pachyseris speciosa | reverse complement strand
GGTACTGATGGAATAGTCAGAGGAGCCGTATTGCGCTCTGGGAAGTCCCGCATCGAACGCGCAGTCCAACATTTTTTATCCCTTAGAGCTCTCGTGTGATAGACCGCGACCTCACATAGCGGAGTTGAATCCACAAGCTCCACCATTCCGACCAAGAAGAGATGCGGCCGTGGCAGCTCACCTGCGAGTACAGAACATTACTCGAGATGAACTGTGATCTGAAGTTGATAACTATTTCAGTTGGACTGAACTTTCATCTAATATCGAGAACTGTTACGAGTTTCATTTCTTTTATGTGATTATAGTGTTCAATTAGATTTTCGAGACATATCTCTCCTTCGGAGATATATGGGGTGGAGTGTGTCGTGATGTTGTACAATGTCGTTTCGAAATAAGAGAACGTGTTCTTAAGATTGACATTTTTGAAGGCGTGTCGCCTACATATGTCCTTCATTAAGCATTACAACTGAAATAGGATTATGTTACACGGATAAGGAAATCAATCGAGGCAAAAGGGTAAAGCGAACTGATCTTCAGTAAGAATAATATTGTACCAAAGAGAGGTTTTTGTTGTTCCAATTTAATCAGTTACGACAGGTTCTTATCGACAATACAGCCACCCAGCCCATCAGGTTTGACCATAGGGATTCCAGGTCAGTCCAGTGTTTTATATAGGGGTTTTGCCAAGGGGGCCGCCGGGGTTCTTGTGGTAACAGTAACGACACTTTAGAGGGTTTCACGTTTTTTCCCAGGGGTAGTATACTCCCACTTCAAGTTTTGAGAGTGTGCGCTTTTGTCATTTCTAACAGTACCGTCTAGGATGATCACCCGACATTTCGACTTAGTGTTAGAAAAGTTCTCCCCCTCAGGAACGTATTTTGCGAACCCTTGCTAAGGGCTTTAACATTGAAACGATCAAAACTTGAAAAAGTATCTCTGTTGTTGGACAATATTTTGAGACTTTTCTATTATATCAGTAACCAAGTTGCAATAAAAACATGCCGGCTACACAATCAGAGTGCGTTGCGCGGTTTACTCTTCTTGCAGGTTGGATTTATTAAGCTGATACGTGGATCTTGGTTATGGGTGGGTGGTCTCTAAGCAGTCGCATTTAAATATGCTTTATAGCATCCTTATTGTCAGAAGGTAAGTCCTTTTAACTACCAGATCGTTGGCATGTGTAGCTACTGATTTGAAACTTCTGCTAATAGGTACTTGTCATGAGCGGTACAACTGTCTCAACTGCTACGTTTTCCATAGTAATTGGTCTCACTGTTTCACGGCACAAGAACGTTGCCTGGCAGCCTGGACAATTTGTTTCTATCACTGAATATATGGATTTTTCTCTCTCTGTGCAATATCATCTACATTTAATCCGAGATCCCCACAAATCTCCCTCAGCATTCTTATTAATAAACTGGATAATTTGTTATTGTGCACCAAATTCCATGTTTTTGCGAGAGCGAAAAATAGGGTTTTTTTTAACTTTTATTATTTCAAACACGTTTATTTAACAATACCAACATGTCTAACAAGAAAAAAAGTACTCTAACATTAGTCACAACACTAAACCTTACTTACAAAAGCAAACATTGCTTAAAATACTACCTCTTCTTACAATACTAACATAACTTAAACATTAAAAGCATTACTTAAATTTTAACGTCACAATTACACTAAATATTACTTAAAATAGTAACATAACATTACACTCCAGCACGTAATACTATGGAGAGCAGGAAAAAAAAACGCAGTAAAAACCAGCATATTGAACAATAACAAACCAAAAACAACAAGCAGTGGCAAGAAACATTATTTTGAGTTATTGCAATGGTAGAATAAAGAGGAGTTACCTATACTAATACAGGTAAAAGGGACTCCCACTTTTTATGATGTAATAGAAGATTACCAGTTTTTCTGGCAATGAAAAATTCTAAATTTAGAGTGACTTTCAATTTAGCCTTAAAAACCTCTAAAGATGGTTTTGTGTTATTGAGCTTACACCTGTAAATAAAAAAATTTTGCAAGCAAAATAATGTGGTTAAGTACCATAAAGTCTTTATCAATATCAAATTTGCCAAACAAAACATCCATGAGAGAAAAATCAAATGTTTCGTTTTTATGGATTGCCAGCCATGATATGATAACACCTCTTTCGGAAACAACTCAGTTGTTTTACAGAAAAACAATAAATGCTTGAGGGATTCTTCTTCAATCTTACAGAAGGTACAGAATGGCGAATCTACAATCTTAAATTTGTAAAGTTTATTATTTGTGAAAACAATACGATTAAACAATTTGTATTAAAAAACTCTTAATTTTGTGTCCAAAGTAACTTTAAGGCTAAAGAGTAGATTTTCTTCCAGTCAATAGAGAGGTTTGGGTGCTCATCTTTTAATTTAGCTTGGGCGGTTGGGGAATTTCTTTACGAGAACGGAACTCTTTATAAAGCGCTTTGGAGGAGATACTTAAAATATCCATCATCTCGCCTTTCACTGGTACTTGAAAGGAGTCTTCAGTAAAATGGTGTGGTTCATTGTAGACACGTTTTCCCTTAATGGTGGTACGCCATCCTTTCGGTATAGCACAAACAACTCCCATTAAGAGGAAATATTGACTTGGGGTTAATTTTGCATTGAAGGTTTTTCACTTCCTAAAAAATTATTATCTTTAGAAACCAAATCATCGAGTTTGCTTATCCCACATTTATTGTGAAAGAAGGCGTGATACAAGGATTTACCTTCACTCAGAATGTATTTATTATTTCACACAAATTGGTTCATTATATTCTCATACGAACAGACTTCCTTCCCCGTGAGAGTAGACCATGCATGGAGACAATCTTTATAAAACACAGGTAGAGAAATAGGGAACTTTCGACAATCAAAGTGGCACTGCAAAATGAACTTTCCTTCTACTTTATCCAGTTAATAACTCAAGAACATTTTCCAAGGACTAACATAGTCTTCAATATATTTCTTCAAACACATGGCTCTTTGCGCTAGTATCATAGATTCTACATCAGGCATTTTTAACCCTCCGTATTCAAGGTCACTAATCAAAGCTAACCGCTTTATCTTATCCTTTCCTTTCCAAATGAAATTATACAATTCTTTGTTGACTGCCTGTATATGAGATTATTTGAGACATGAATAAGAGAAGCTTTAGACATAAATTTGGAATAGCAAATGATTTGACAATTTGTATTTTCCCAATAAGAGTGAGCCCCTCCCTTTCCACAAACTTAAAGTTTTTTAATAGACTTAAGATTGTGAATGATATATGAAATGAATCATATTGATTTCATTCAATCATATTTGATTTCATTTCCGCAGTTCATATATCATTCACACTCATTTCTTTCACGGGAAACATATGAACCCACAATTGACCTGCTCCCAACGTCAGTGGCTTCATAGCTCAGTTGGTTAGAGCATCGCACCGGTAATCGCGAGGTCACGGGTTCGAACCCCGTTGAAGTCCTGAATTTTTTTTCAGGCTTCTTTTCACAATTGCATAACTTGCGTTCACAACTGCGAGGATCATTCTTCATTTGATTTCATTTCCGAAGTTCATATATGATTCATTTCATATATCATTCACACTCATTTCTTTCACGGGAACATATGAACCCACAATTGACCTGCTCCCAACGTCAGTGGCTTCATAGCTCAGTTGGTTAGAGCATCGCACCGGTAATCGCGAGGTCACGGTTCGAACCCCGTTGAAGTCCTGAATTTTTTTCAGGCTTCTTTTCGCAATTGCATAACTTGCGTTCACAACTGCGAGGATCATTCTTCATTTGAGACTTAAGATTGCTTCAAAATTGGCTTTTTTCCTAGACGACTCATCATAGTTAAAATGCACGTCTAAAATTTGAATTGATATCCTAAATTCATACGGAAACGATTCCTATGGATCATGAGCCCCCAGGCAGAAGAATTATGTTTTTCGTTATTTAGTTTTAAACCTGAGAATTTTGAGAAACAATCTAAACTGGAAATCAGGTGCTCGTAGGACGACATGTTTCTTAAAAAACATGTCATGTCATCAGCAAAAAGGGAAAGTTTCACTTCTTCGTCTCATAATTTTGATCCCTTGAATTTTATCATTTTGTCGAATACTACAAGCAATAACTTCTAAACTTAAAATAAACAGAAAAGGGGATAAGGGATCACCTTGTCTCACCCCCGGTCAACGCTGAAATAGCTTGTTGCAAAACCATTATTTATGACGCAGCTACAAATGTCTGAATAGAAAGTTCGAATCCACTGAATAAAGGATGGTCCAAAATTGAAAGTGTGAAGGACTTTTAGTAGGAAGGTATGGTCCAAGGAGTCAAAAGCTTTTTCAAAATCAATAGTACTACTAGGATGCCTGGCTGTCCATTTTGTTTTGTATATTCTAATACGTCATCAATAGTTCTAACGGCATAAATTGATCTACCTTTCACATAGGCATTTTGGTTGAAGTGAATTAAGTCAGGCAGAATATGCTGTAATCATTTAGCTAATGCTTTGAGGCTATTTTAGTGTCCACGTTAATAAGAGAGATTGGTCTCCAATTTTTTATCAGCTTTTGTCTTTTCCTTTCTTGTCTAATAAGGTAATTACTGCTTGTTTCTGCGAGTTAGATAATTTTCCGTACTCATGTGCATAATTGAAACAGGCTACTAAGTGTTTTCCAAGGACAGGCCAAAAGGCTAGGTAAAACTCCACTGTCAGACCATCATTACCAGGGGTTTTGTTCTTTTCCAAACTATTCAAAGTGTTAAAACATTCACCGACAGTCAAACTCTCCTCACACTTCTCTTTCTGTATTTCATTTCTTAAGGAAGGAGTCTATTAAGGTTTCGCTTTCTCGGTTGCAATTCGCCCGGTAAAGGTTTGAGTGGAAAACCTTAAGTTCATCCATGATTACCTTGGAATTCGTTATCAGAGATTGATCCTCTCTTAGAATTTTTGGATTGTACTTTTTTTACCCCTGGAACTCTCCAAGTT
>JAEMWC010000573.1:540000-577888 GCA_016490735.1 Pachyseris speciosa | reverse complement strand
GCCCCCAGGAGTTGCAGTTGTACAAACTCATCCAAATGCTGTCCCCCGACCAGAAAAAGACAATTAAAAAATATCTTATCGGCAAGGGCATGGTCCGTGGGGGCGGCGCCGCGCAATACGGTGGGTTTCTTGGCATGCTGGCTTCCATCAGCGTTCCTCTCGCCATCAACCTTATTCAAAAAATGTTGGGAAGTGGAATGCAAGTGCGGACCCGCTGCTCGGCGCCAGCTCCTCGTCTGCCTCCACCCCCTCCCCCTCGGGCCGTGGCATGCAAATGCGCCCTCTCAACCCTTCTGGAGCCATTGGGAAGACTGGGAGCGCCCGATGGTCGGGCGGGGGATACAAATGAAGTTCAGGGACGTGCCGTTTTCCAACGTTGACCTAATGAATTGGTGCAAATATTTGGGTATCCCGCTCAAGGGCATCTTCTCGCGCAACGAGGCCAAACCCCTGCACCAGTCGCCCTGCATCATCAACCTGGATGATTTCGGGAGCTTGGGCACACATTGGGTTTGTTGTTGGAAGGGAAAGGACATGGAGTATTTCGATTCCTTCGGGATGCCACCCCCAAATGAGTGAGAACGGGAAATGCGAAAGTTGGGCCACAAATCTTTTCTTCGCAACGTCACCCAAATTCAGTGGATTGGAAGTGTGAGGTGTGGATACTTCTGCCTGCTTTTCCTCAATGAACGCAACAAAGGCACAAGTTTCAAAGACATTCTCAAAATGTTTTCTGACGATGTGAAACACAACGAGCGGGTTGTGAAAACTTATTTCCTGAGTATACCTTGAGCATGGAATTGTATCGCTTGAAAGACAGACGCAAAACCCCGAATGAGCCTGGGTCTGAAAAGATTGTCGCGACCAAAAACAAACGAAGAATGGCAAAGGCCAAATGTGTGGTTTGTGGCATAACAAAAACCCGCCTCTTGCCGGGAAACTAGTGGGGCCCTCTCTTACAGAGGGCACTGGTGTTTTGACTAAACTTGCGGGCACTGCGCTCGACTTCACTCTGCAGCACGGGATTCCGTATCTCGCGAAAAAGGGGGTGGAGGCCGGCCGCTATTACGCTTCTGAGGCGCTGCGCAATAAACAGCTGCAGAAAAGGGCCATCAACTACGGGCTGCGCAAGGCCACCCCGGTTGTGGAAAAGGTTGGCAGTGAGCCGCTGGACCAGCTTTCCACGAAGATGCGCCCCAACATCCGTTACAAAACCGACAGACCCGACCTCAACGGAAGAGGCCTCCCTGTCCCCTTTCCCTTCGTCGATTTAAAAAAACTGTGGAGTGTCATCTCCGAGCCTAAGCTTTTCAAAGGCCCCGAAGTTTCTGCGAAAGAGGGGCGCGCGATGGTGGCCGAATACAAGCGCCAATACGCGGACTACAAGCGGCAGGGCGGCACCCGCAGCTACGGCTCGTGGGTAAAATGGAGAGGCTACGGTAGAGGGCTTGTCGGCGCTGGTCTTGGGGATTTCGTCGACCCCCGCTTCGTTTCACAGGGTGTGTTGGTGCCCAAGTTTGCGACCAACATGACGTTTTTGAAGGCTTTCGCAAAGCGGTGCCCAACCACCACGGGTTCATGGACGTTCTCAAAAAAACGATGCGCAGTTATTATGGATCTGGGGTGGACATCCATGAATTGGCTAGGAAACTGCCGGCGCCGAAAAAAGGTTGGACCCTCCCCGGCCATAACTACACCGGGCCTTACAACCCCCTGTCCAGCCAGCTGACCTTCGATCCTGAAACGGTTGAGATACTGCAAGTTTTTCAAAAACCAAGCGGTCCCATCGATGCGGTGGCAATGCAGCATGATGCTGATTACAGCAGTTGTGATTTTCGCGCAAAGAAGTACGGAGAGAACGAAAAAAATTGCAAGCATGTTGCTGACCGAAAAATGGTGAAGTCTCTTGACGCGATTCCGCGGAAACAGAGACAGTGGGGCCACGCTTTGGCGCGAAACGCGATTAACGTCAAGGAGAAACTTGGTCTGGGTGTTTGAGTTCGATCAACACCCGTCGGAACTCCTCTTTGACAATTTCCTCAATGGTTTTGTTGGGTGCGCATGATTCACCTGCAAGGCGCACCACGATCCAACACAGTGCGAACATTGGTGCGGCAGCCTCAGGGGATACATAATCCATGACCCACTTTTCTTCAATATCCTCGACTTCGTACCACTGGCATAACATATAGTGACGGTGACGGTTTTTCAACCAGCAAGCCCAACAACACCCATTGCGCCTGCATGACACACATTTCCCACAGCTGGTGATGAGGGTGTA
This sequence comes from Pachyseris speciosa, assembly GCA_016490735.1. Taxonomy (NCBI): domain Eukaryota; kingdom Metazoa; phylum Cnidaria; class Anthozoa; order Scleractinia; family Pachyseridae; genus Pachyseris; species Pachyseris speciosa. The sequence continues at coordinate 575,607 of JAEMWC010000573.1, read as the reverse complement.
ACAGTTTTCAATTTCGCAGAATGGCACATCGTCGAAATACTCGTGCAGCCCGCGGTGTACTTCATCTTACCCCATCCTTTTTTTGTGTTGTATTTTTGCTTCAACAACACAATTGAGTATTTTTTCCTGCAACTCTGGCGGGAGTTGGTTAATCTCTTCGGAGAGATTCATTTACCTTGGGGTGCTATTGTTCAATAGGTGTGACGAAACAGAAAACACAAATAAGGGTTGACGGCTTTGCTGATTTGGGTTGTTTCTTCTGTTACCCAAAATTTGTGGAATGTTTTATCTCTTTTACGCCTCTCAAACATATCATTAAGGTGACTACACTGACAGCGTTTGCAACAGTCGGAAAAATCAGGTGGAAAACGGGATTTCCAATCGTGGTTGCAGTCGCTACACCAATGCCAAACACGAAACTTACGGGCCAACTGTTCGAAAAGCTTCCCCCAACCAAGAAGCACTCTCTCCTTTACTTTCATGGAAATGAGCTCCTTGAGAATTTTCTCTCTCAGCTCAGGTGGAAGTTGGCTAACACCTTCCAGCAGATCCATTTGACTTGGGGGTGCTATTGTTCAGAAGAAAAAAATGGGGAAAATGAACCGCAACAAAGGAAGTTCGTCGTGTACCCAACCCCACCCCATTTTCTCCCGCTCCTTCAGTTGTTTTTGGATGAAGTGGGAGAGAATTTTTTCCCGTAACTCCGGAGGGAGGTGGCGAATCTGATCCAGCAGATCCATTTATATCTCAGCGCAGATATTTAATGGACCGTATCATAAAACCCCTCATCGGTCAACCATTGCCTCATAACCTCGTTTTCATCATCGGATGGTTCGACCGGTTTCTCCGATGTAGATGGCTGAACAGCGACGGCATGAGATGCAGTGAATCAAGTTGTGAAGCAGGATTTTTTTTATTTTCTCATTGAGTGGGTGATATGTAAGTACTGGTGGTATCCTCCCAAGTTATTGCGTGTGCTTTTTTAAAAATCAAACGTTGTCTTTCCTCACGCATTGGTTGTTGTCGTGCGCAACTTCAAATCGTTTACATACCACTGATGAAGGGCTAAGCCCGAAACGTATGGTTTTTCTTTCAAACTACTTTTTGGCACTTCACTACCTTTGTTTTTAACACTTTCATCCGTATTAGTGCCACGCAGTATTTTTGAGCTTTTGTTCATCATTTATCTACTTTCTAGTGGAATTACGTTTGATATACAATTGTTCGAGAGGTATCAGGATTATATGATCACTGATAGTATGATCACTGGCAAGGAAGTGTTCGGAGACCGCAGTGGGATTATAACTTGAAGGGTTGATAATAGGCCGCCTACATTCATTAAAGCGGTCTTTAAGGTGACGTTTGGTTTCCCCGATATATTGGAGAGGACATTTAGTACATTGAATCATATAAATTACATTGTAAGTATTACAAGAAATGTGCGATTTGATTTTATAGGTTTCGTAGTATTATTAAATATGTATTGATCTAGTCCGTTTTCTATATAAGGACGCGTGGTACAATTATGCTTCTGCAGGATCCTGCAGCGAAAAGAGCCGGGAGGCTGGCGGGAGTTGTTAGTGCTGCCAGGTTGCGGTAACTGTGCTCTAACAAGGATGTCACTAATGTTTTTACAGCGCCTATAGGCTAGTAAAGGGAGATTAGTAAAAACGGTTTCACAACGATCAGATGAGTAGACTACACTGGAATTTTTGTGGATTATGTGAGCTTTGTTAGGTAAGACAGGATTATATGTAATGACGAAAGGAACAGTATCGGTCTGTTGTTTGGGTTTCACAACGACGCTCTTAAAACCAACCCTCCTCTTCCCCTCTCTATTAAGCCCCCTCTCTAATAAATCCCCCGTTAGTGAGGCGTTAAATTAAGTAAGCACCCCGGGGTCTTAATGGAGCTTTTACGGTATTACGCAAAGTTCTGGGGGTTCGTATGTCAGCTCATTCGAGGGAGAATGGCACGAGCCTGTTAGCCTCGTGATGTACCCTGGGACTGTTCCAGCATTCAAGATGGCGGCTAAACAGTTGAGCGGTGTTTTGCGAACATATATCGCTGCTGGAAAAGCTTCTCCTTCCCCGCCTCTGGGCCCTTCACTGGGACAAGTAGGAAATGAATTCGTTTTTTTCCTTTACCCTTTTTCTTAAATGGACGCTTTTCGATTTACATTTGGTATTTTGAATGATTTTAGCGTGGAGTGAACATACAACAGTTTTGCAAAGAGTTCAACGATCGCACCAAGCACATTATCCAAGGAGTTCCAATACCAACGATTATCCATTACAAAGTAAATATGGAGTTGATTTGGTGAAGCATAGTTGACAATTCAAACCTGATTTATTATGATTTATTAGTGCTGAGTTGATAGTGAAAGAATTAGGGCCTGTTCACGTGGAGGTTGGGGACCCCAGGCAGGTGAGGTCCCCCACCTAGGTGGGGTTACCACGCTCTCCATACAGTCTCTCTTTTTTGTCGATAGCGTTCACACGTGAGGTGGGGTACCTCACCCAGGCAGGTTACCCGGTCAGCCAGGGCAGGTAACCCACCTAGCTGGGGTGTGTATTCTCCATGTGAATGCTGGAGGTGGGGTGGGGTGAGGTTCATCCGGCAATTCTGAATTCTTTTGTTAATTCTTGGTTTTCAGTCACGCGTAAGTCACGCAAGTAAAAAAATAAAATTGTCAACCATTCAATAGATAAAGTGAAGAAATTGAGATATTGTAGAAGAGTAATAAATAAACAATATGCCCAAGCTTCATGGCTGTGCAACGTCCTTCACTCAAGTTATTCGTCAAAATGTACCACTCAAACTTGCTGAAAACATGGAAGCAGACACATTTCTAATATGTCTTTTACATGATGAAGATAAAAATGCAAAAATCTGTTTACTTTTGAGTTTTTTGATGACATCATGTGAAAACCAAGAATATACGTTCTTAGTAACCACACGATAGCATCTTAAACCTCACCCCATCGCCCTGGGGTTGCATGTAAACGCTAGCTTTTATAGACCCCATCTAGGTGGGGGACCTCACCTGCCTGGGGTCCCCCACCTCCATGTGAACAGGCCCTTAACCTCACGGTGGTCAGCTACCTTAAACTGCATGGCCCATAAGGTCTACAAGGGCCATGTTCTAAACGAGTAAGGGCCTGGGAACGAATCCAAACTTGCATTGAAAATCAATGAAATTGAACTCACATGAAAGGGTATCTCAAAATAAGCAGTTTCAGCAAGTTTGAGCATGTTTGGTTGAAAAGCCGCCAGATAACATACATTAAAAACTTAAAAAAATCCCATACAAATGTCTCTATTTCGGAAAGTGTTTCCCTCCAAACCATACAAAGTCTCTAATTTTCACAATTTTTAAACACATTTTTTTCAGCTCCAATTCAACTGAACAGTATGAAAGTTGGTTAGGTGGCCATTTTTGAGATGCTCTTTGATGCAGTGGAAAAAATTTTTTTCCAATTGATAAATTTTAAAACCTCATTCCCAGGCCCTTACTCGTTTAGAACGTAGCCCATAAAATCATTTCTGAAGGATCGTAAGGGATCTCATCCATAGCAGGGAGACTCTTTAACTTTCTGCTGTGGCTCCAAAAGCTCAACAGATTGAAAGAGATCAAAAAGCGGAAGTGGAAGCAGCAACATCATTTCTGAAGGATCATCAAATCTAGAAGCATGGATGTGGACCTTTGCTCTACAAATCAACAAACATTCAGAGAAGCTTTCAACGCTGTTGTTTTTATTTGTAAGCTATGACAACAAGGAATCAATTTGGCTTATTATTGATAATAACTGATCAATACTTAGAAAATATTGGGCTGGTAATAGAGCAGACTGATTGGTTGATTTTAGTTATTGTTCATCTTACTGCTTGATGTGGTCTATCTATGCTCGAAAAAATACAGTAATATGCAATTGTTCTGTATGCTTGATGCAGTACATGTATAATGTTTTGCTTTATCTGTGTAATTCCTGTTGCTCAGAGATATCAAGAGCTGATAGGATAGACTTGTATGTTGCAGGCAGTTTCAGGTTGTAGGTGAACTTGAGAGGATTCTTCCACAGGCATGGTGACCTATTCTAAGTTTTTATTTCATAGTTCAAAATAGTATATGACAATAAACAATCAGAGATAGTGTGGAAAAATTGTTTGTCAACTGTTATTTCAAGGGAATCAACTTGAAAGTTCTGTTACCACTTTGTTATATTTACTTTTTTCTTTACTTTGCATCAGGGGGACAGGACTTTCACTTTTGAATTAAGTACCCCTCCAGTCTCACATTTCCTGAAATCAGCTGCAGGAGTTGAAAAGGGAGCACAGAAACCAGGTTAGCTTCATTAATTTAATGAAGATGTGGAAGATTATCACAGCTAGGAATGCTACTAAAGCAGTAGCGAAAAGAAAGTCTAAAGAAAATTTAGGTTTGTTCACAAGCTGATGGCTTTCTTTTCGCTTCTACTTTAGTAGCATTCATAGCTGTGACAATCTTTCACATCATCTTTTTCTCATCCATAGTTCAATATATGAGCTTCATGTGTTCAGTAGTCTTTCTGCACCAAGTGGTACACAGCCTCCACCCAACTCTGATTTGTGGAGTTGAAGGAGAAAATTTCAATGGCTTAATGTCACCACCCAACAACACAATCATCTGAACTGAAGATGTTGAGCACACAGCCAGCATCATCTGATCAGTTATTTTAAGACCCTGGTTTGTCGTCCAGTCTGGAGTTTGAACCTGCAACCTCCCACTCGGCAGTATGGTGCTCTACCAACTGAGCTAACAGGGCAGCTGTTGATTCATATATTCATGTTCATTTGATTAATTTAAGTTTATTAGTATTGGTAATATTATAAAATGAACTTTTCATAGTGATTAGTCATGTCATTGCTCTAGGCATGCAAAATGCTTTCACCAGTTTTTATGTTTCTGTAGAAAGGTAAAGTAATGTGGAAATGTGCCGTAAATACACGCATGTGATAGGGATATAAAAATGATATTTTAACTTTTGTATTTGCAGGAAGAGAGGTTGTTGGTACAGTTACCTTAAAACAGATCTATGAAATTGCCAAAGTCAAAAAACAAGACTCAACATGCAGGAATGTACCCCTAAGAAGCGTCTGTAGGTCCATCATAGGATCGGCCAGGAGTATGGGCATTAACATTGTGCCTGGTAGAGACAATGACATGTGACACTCTGGGATCAAGCACATGTAAATAACTCCATGGCAGACTTTTGGACACTGGAGAGGTTGACAAGAAAGAGCAAACTTTTAAGAAGCTATCGAGAGGATTGGATTGTACAACTGGATGCAATTAGCCGGCATAGCAGGCACTGGAGACGAGTGAGCCAAGAGTTAGGGCAACATATTCTCTAACTGTGAGAATGAATATATGAAAATCATATTTTTGAACCATGGAATGACCTGCTCCAAGTTGGCTTGTTAGCTCAGTTGGTAGAGCACTGCACCGGTATCGCAGAGGTCGTGGGTTCAATCCCCATATAAGCCTGATTTTGTTTTCAGGCGTTAATTTCACTACTGATTAAGTAGTGTTCATAACTGCGATGATCATTCACATAATTCATTCATATTCTCTAACTCTTGCCTTACTCTCCAGGCCCATACTGCACAAGCTAGTTGTTGTGGATTATATGTCCATAATACTGTAGATGAAAGACCATTACAGTTTCAATGTAATGAATCTTGGAAATGGACTATACTAATTTTGAGAAACTGTCTTTTGAGCCCTCCACAAGCAGAGTAATCAGCTATTTAAATTCCAACAATGGCTGGATACAGAACTTGTCTGCTTGTAAGTTCAGTCATAACTTGCAGTAACACCACAGTGCGACCCAAGTTATCCCAAGTGTTGCTACTATACAGTAATGCAGCTTCCCTTCATTAAGTAAAAAAATGGACATTGCATTCAGAAGCAAATGAAATTCAATAGAAATTGAATCAAAGCAATAGATTCATCACTGAATTGCATTTCAATAGTGAAGTCTCAAAGTGATTAGTTGAATTATTTGAGCAATCCTGACTCAGTCCAAGCTGTAGTTGCCAAAACTATGAAAGTTGACCATAATAAATTTATTGTTGTACAAGTAAAAGTTGTTTTACCAGAGGAAGTTTCTTTGCCTAGGTTTCAAGTAACCTGTAACCCTGCGATCGACCAATGAAGGAATGCAAAGGGGTTAGTATCTAATGAAACTGTGGTGCTGTGTTGCTGAGGGTGTGTGAAAACGAATTTTGTTGATTTGGTAAATTGGCCTCCATAAAGAGATAAAGAGATGAGGGGTTAAAGGGAAAGAAACTACCATAGAGAGACAAATGGCCAACAGTTTTAATGGTAGCACTCAAATCCCGTTACGGTGGCCAATATACCACATCAACTCTGGTGATAAAACCAAATTTATAATGAAGGAAAGCTCCAGATTTTGCACGCTCAATATAGAGCTCTTTCCCTTGTTGTTGTTGTTGTTGTTATTATTATTATTATTATTATTATTATTATTATTGTTGTTGTTTTGTTTTGTTTTTTTTTTCTAGTGGGCCTAAACTTGGGAATATTAGTCCCATGTTAAGGTCACATATGCAAACTGACCATAATAATGGTAAATTTTAACTTCCCTGGAGATATACAAGCAGTCATTTTTAGGGGTCTTATTTCATAGGGAACGATGCCATTTTCGAGATAAACAACTATAGACGAAATGCTGTGCTGAATGTAGCTTTGAAGTAATGGAGGTTTTCATTCATTTGTAATGTAGTTGGGTGTCCCCCCAAAACCTGGGGTGCTTACCATTCACCCCAGTCGCCCGGCATTTTAATCTTCCTAATCATTCCAAACAACACATGTCGATCTGTGGCCTTTCCCTACATCAAGGTACCACGGAAAGCCGTACAAATCTAAGCAAAAATTCATCTTTCAAATTGGCACCCTTAATCCCACGGTATCAATTAAGGAATACTTCATTCAATTAATTACTTCCTGTTTTTTCATGTAGCTCCACCTTCTGTATATAAGCCATACACAACCCGCAATTCCTCGATTCTCTCTGACGAAGTGCTAAAGCTCGAAACGTCAGCTTTTTTAATCTCTTTACGGTGGTCAATTTACATTATCAACTCCGTAGGTAAATCAAAATTTCGTGTTTCACTTCGCCACCGACGCAGCACCACAGTTTCTTAGAAAACTAACCCTCTCTATTCTTTTATATCAAGGCTCGAAAAAAGATATAATTCGTAGTCTTTTTTTGGCGATCACAAGCCTTTTCACTTAGCGCAGCAGCTGGAAAAGTATTCCTACTTTTCCTCAAGCAAAACATACAACCGACTCGTTAGTCGTTCCTCGCAATGTCCAGTAATGCTTTGCCCCCATCTCAAACGATTCTTTGTCTGGTGGGGGCACTAAAGAGGATTTTGTCTTGCTCGATGAGTTTTTCCTATAGTGCCATTCTGGTCACCTCAAACACTGCCAAAATCGGAATAAATCTTCTTAAACTATCTTTTGAATTCTTTGTGTCGCCACAGGTGTAAGGTTGTATTGACATCTGAGTTTCTGTACAATAAAATCTGAATCCAAAATCTTGCATGCCTGCTTTCCTCCATTTCTGGTGCTGTCAATGGTATTAAGATTAAAAGTATGCGAGGTACACTAAAGCAACGAAGGCTCCAATCACAATAGCGATCGGCGGAGGAGAGACGCTCGGAACGAGGTTTGTCATTTTACGCACTGTTGCTTTCGTCAAAGTAGCGAAAGGCGTGAGTCTAAGGTGGTAGTTGGAGATAACGGCCGACCTTGCAGGGGCACCCAACGACAAGTTCCGGTAGATATCTGTTCGGTGGAGGGTAGTTCGCCTAAGGCTTTCGGCGTCGATCAAAGAGTGCACTCGGATTTTCGTAAGTAAAACGTGGCCTAAAAGATTCGTAATGTGGCAATCTTAACCCCACTGCAATAATGCGTGTTATACTTCAAAACACTCGTCTCAATTTAACAATGCATTGCATTGTTAAATCTCGCCTCCTGTTTCTCGTATAATCTAGATTATACCTCAGCTGTAGACAGCCTTGCATAATCCCCGATTGCAATCATAATTAACAAACGCCACGAAGAAGACAAGAAAATAAGGCTTACCCTTGACACAGTCTCGGTGTACTGGTCACCACTATGGAGCAAGCCCAGATGACTAAACAGGTTTTCCCTTTCGCAAACTTTACCGACGTCAGATAAAAGGCAGCGGGTGGTGTAAGGCAATGTAGCGATCTATACTCATCGACCAACAAAGCCCGCTAAGACTGAATATTTGAAAATGATATATTTGAACTACGGATTAAAGAATGAGTATGCAGGTGATTGTCGCAGTTATGCACCCTACTTAAGCAGTAGTGAAAATAAAGCCTGACTTTTTTCCAGCTTTGGTTTTCACTACTGCTTATTAATACTCAAAGCCCGCTATTTCAATTAAATTCCGTGGCACAGTCGCACCATTATAAAACCCCATGTGTTGAGATGCTCGCATTGGGACTAGATCACGAACACCAACAAGATGAGTCGGCAAAGATGAGAGAAGCACGACCAGAAATCTCACATTCATCAAATGAAGAATGATCCTCGCAGTTGTGAACGCAATTTATGCAATTGCGAAAAGAAGCCTGAAAAATTCAGGACTTCAACGGGGTTTGAACCCGTGACCTCGTGATTACCGGTGCGATGCTCTAACCAACTGAGCTATGAAGCCACTAACGTCGGGAGCAGGTCAATTGTGGGTTCATATGTTATCGTGAAAGAAATAAGTGTGAATGATATTTGAAATGAATCATATATGAACTGCGGAATTGAAATCAAATGAAGAATGATCCTCGCAGTTGTGAACGCAATTTATGCAATTGCGAAAAGAAGCCTGAAAAATTCAGGACTTCAACGGGGTTTGAACCCGTGACCTTGCGATTACCGGTGCGATGCTCCGGTGCTGGCTTCTTTTCGCAATTGCATAAATTGCGTTCACAACTCAGGGGCACCCAACGAGTCAAATCAACCAAAAGCTGTAGAAAGACATTTTTAAGTACCTTATGGTGTTTGAAGTCTGTCTAAAGTGATGCTTTCATAAGCTAGAAGGAATTCATCTGTTCGGATTCCCTAGCTGAAATTTTAATTTCCCGAAAATGTTAGGGAACAAAATCTTCGTCTGAGAAAACGCAAGCTGAAATGAACTTTCCACGAGCTTTCTAGGGAACTATTTCCTTTCCGAAAATGCTAGCTGACGTTTTAGACCGCCAGAAACAGCAATTACGACCTTTCCGAAAACCTCAGGGGCTATGATTTCCCAATTTCGAATCTTTTAGGCCACGTTTTAGTAACGAAAATCCGAGTGCACTCTTTAATCGACGCCGAAAGCCCAAGGCGAATTACCCTCCACCGAACAGATATCTACCGAAACTTGTCGTTGGGTGCCCCTGACAACTGCGAGGATCATTCTTCATTTGATTTCATTTCCGCAGGTCATATATGATTCATTTCATATATCATTCACACTCACATTCATGCTGTCGCGTAATGGTCTTAATCGCTTGTTTCCGGGCTCATATAGAGCATTATCTATGGTAACGAATTATTATTATTATGTGTCCCAAATCACAGCAATGTCATGCTAGAGGTTCTGGCGCAAGCTGCAACAAGCAGCCTCAGCAATCCAAAACTTGTCTCAGGATCCAGGCTGAGCCCAACAGCACGGTCTTCTGCATTGTGTGGGCTTGAAGCCCGACATGGATATCCTCTAGGTGTCATTCCAGTCTGTCTGTATAGGTCCCCAATGCTCCTATAAGGATTGGTGTAGTGGTAACCTTTTTCAGCTTCCAGAGGGTTTTGATTTCAAAGGTTAGATCACGATATTTGTCGACCTTTTCCTCCTCTATTATTATTATTATTATTATTATTATTATTATTATTATTATTATTATTATTATTATTATTATTATTTTATTCTATTATAGTGATACTTTCGGGCAGTTCACCTTCAAGTCTTTTCTTTGGAGAACGGACCTCTGGAGCAAGGATGGCATGATAGAGTGAAACTAAAAAAAACACTAGTGAAGAGAATATCTCTATTATTGCGACATCATTAGGAACGTTAGCTTAATGCACATGTCATCGGCTTCCCCGTGGGGTCGAGCCCCGGGCCTACCAGGGAGATATGTATGTGGGGGAATACAAGGAGATGGACGGGATTCTTTGCCCGAGGGTAGGGGAAAATCTTGATATTGTTCTTCGATCAAAGATTAGGGGGTGGGAGAATTCACAAGTTTGAAAAGGATGTCACGGGAATTTTCAGCTATGAGACACCTAACCCTGGGGACTTTGTCTTGAGAGATTGCCCGACCCCCGGGGAAATTCCTCAAGTTTGCTTGAATGATTTTACAATCCCCCTGGTTAGCCCGGGGGTCGACCCCACGGGGAAGCCGATGACATGTGCATAAGACCATCGTAGTTTCGAAACTGGAAAACCTTTCATTTTCATTAAATCCTGAATAAATTACGCACGTAAATTGACGCAGGCAGGCAGTGCTTGTAAAGACCGCCCGTTGTGCTCCAAATTCTGCTTGAGTCAACCCAAATTATGCATACTGGTCGCTGAAGATTGGGGCTGAGGTAGGTGATGCTGAGGTAGGTGATGCGAATTCAGTGACGAATCATTTAAAATGAAAAACATTTTGGGGGTTAGGGGCACTTTAAAATAACTGTACAAAAGGCACTTGACGTGCCTTTGACGTGACGTGACGTGCCTTTTGACGTGCCTTTTTTATCAACTATTTTAATAGTAAATCTCTCTGCACCACCTATATTCTGTATTCCGCTCAAATTCTGCTCGAAAATGTAGTATTATGCAGAAAGAATGCTCCGCAGCCACAAGCGGTCAATTTTATATGCCCTGCAAAATCGACGACATGCATGCCAGCATATTTTATCCAGGTCTAGTCCTAAATTAACAAACAGAACACGAATAAACGAAACTGAATATTTGAAATTTCATAGATAATTTGAAAGTGGGTGAAAGAAAAATGATAACTTACTTTCGCAATTCAAGTACCGTAGTTCCGAAACGAAAGCCGGAAAATATCTTACGCCTGAACGCATGGGATTCGAAACATGTAGTGACCTCTGCGATGCAGCGTGCGATACTAGTCAAAGTGAAGTGAATGAGCTATCAAACCAGCTGGGACCGAAGCTGGTCATTTTGCTAGTTTCAAACTTGCCCGCAGACGATGAAAGAGGTGAAGTAACAAGAATGAGTGCCGCCGGTGATAAAAATCTTATTTTTGAACTGCGACGGAAAAATATTTGCATACACAACGGAGATGTGCGTTTCACATCACGGCTCTAATTCCACCGCAGATCTCATACATTAACTTTTAGATGTGTTGACGAATTGGTTCTTAAACTCTTCCAGTTAAGGTATCAGGTCATTTCCAAAGTGAGGTAACATTGTCCTTCATTATCATCATTATTTTAGTCTCCCGGAAGTGTCTCTTCTATGCCAGCTATAAAGGTGACTGGCTTCGCGAAGAACCATTGCTTTCAAGCCTTTTATCTCTGAACATAGTATTAATACTCCAATATTCTACTTAGAACTAATACTCAACTAATTATTGCCCGGAAAACGGGTACGACTTTTGTTCATTATGGTCTGCGGTACCATATTTTTTTTGGAAACCAAAAGAGCTTATAACCGTCGATCTTTAGCTTTGTATCGCGAAATGAAAAACCAGGAATTGGAAGTAATATAAAAAAAAAATATTAAAAAATAATAAAATATCATTCGAACCGAATGTCACTGACATTTTTTTTTGGGGGGGGGGGTGGGGATTTTTACTTGTTCGTTTGTGAACATTGAACAGTTTGCCTGTGCCAATGACTGGCAAGCTAGGTTCTTTGATAAGTTATATACGTTGGTGACCGCAACACAGTCTTTCACTTTTACTCGACCAAGTTTACTAGCAAACGCTTTTTTTTCGTGATGCTTCATCCACATCGAATTATATTTGTTCCTGCAAAGTACTAACAAGCTAGCCTTCTTGACAAGTTTGTCTGGCGGACTACAACCCCGCCTCGTCTTCCATACGCACAAGCCAGTTTCCATTGAGAAGTCTTCTTGCTCAAGAAGCTGTCGTGCCAGTTTTTCAAGTTTTGCCGCACACACGTGGTAAAGAAAGGTGCAAAGAAATAAAAAAACAAAAACGAAAATAAAACATGTCATAGGCAACTTGTCAACCAAAAAACTTGCCGTTCTTTTTATACACGAGCAAGTTTAGCATGTTCTCAAAATTGCTTCCGTCAGCTGGACAAGTTTTTCCTTTTGCCAGTTTATGAACAAGGCTTGCAAAGTAAAGACTAGCCTCATTTCATTGTCCACGCGAAAAGCGATAACACTTGACATGGGAAAATTCGCTGTTCGTACACATAACACATGCATTCCCTTGAGGGCATGGGCTTCTGCCTTTGGTTTGTAGAGGGAGACTGGTTTGGAAACCCGACAAACTTCAAAGGAGAAGGTTATTGGAAGGGGGTGTGTTTGTACGCACCCGTCGCACCCCCTTCGTACGGGCCTGTTTTCGATCGCCCAGTTAAGTCGAGAGACGATTTGTTTTCATTTGGTGAAAGATATGTTTTAGTTTTTTGATCTCTACAAATGCTCTTGGCTGAGGGTAAAGTTGAAAGTTTTTTTTTTTTTTTTGAAACCATTTTTTTTTTAAACGTTTCTTGTTTGGGAAAAAGAAAGAGGTGTATTCTTGGTTTTCAGTCACGCAAGTAAAAAAATAAAATCATCAACCATTCGATAGATAAAGTCAAGAAATTGAGATATTGTAGAATAGTAATAAATAAACAACATGCTAAAGTCTCAGGGCTGTGCGGTATCCCGTACTCGAGTTATTCGGCAAAATCTACCACTCAAAATTACAGAGTTTAGTATAGAAACGCCATGTTAGTGTCCCTCTGAGGGGCACAAATATGGCGGCCGGAAACGAGTGAAAACATCTGGAATTTACTTTTGCTATCTCAAAGGCTTTCTTCTTTGTTTTGAGCTTGCAAACATCCACATAGACGCTTCTCTCGTCATGTTGGCTTTTCAGAACTAAAAAAAAAAGGGGGGAATCGATGTTTTCATGTACGTGACATGCTTGTGAGCAGACATGTTTATGTCACACACTGTAATAAAATCTAAAATTCAAATTGCTCTGTTTTCAAAACAAAGCAAGCTATCGAGCTAAAAACATGCGAGCAGATACATTTCTAAAACGTCTTTTACGTGATGAAGCTAAAAATGCAAAAGTCTGTTTAATTTTGAATTTCAGTTTTTTATGACGTCATGTGAAAACCAAGAATAGAGGTGACCTGTTTTTAATATTGGGAATGCTTCAAATGTGACCCACATCACAAGCCCCCACGTACTCATATAGCCGTCAGCACTGGTAACTAGTCCTGAACAAAATGGCGCAGAAACGAAAACGTGGTCGTATGATTGCGAAGTCTTCCCCGATTTTATTTTTAAATTTGGTCGTGAAGGAATAGAAAATTATAACCATGGCTCTCTGATTATGAAAAAGTATTGAATAGTGGGCTTTACGCCCATTTATTCGCGCAAATTGTTGATAGGTCGGTTCAAATTTGAGCTTTGTATTGGATCGAGGCAACATGTCGAAAGCCACGAAAAGAAAACATGTTGCAAAAGAAGTTCTGGATGATTTTGTAGTTCCAGATCCAAACCAGCAGATTGTAAAGGTAAGGATCCATTTACATGATCTCTTGAACGACGCTAATTTAAGTTCAACTCGAAAAAATTGCCTGACCTTGTGTTATCTTAATTTGCCCACTACCGCGCTCAATATTTTCAGTACTACCGTAACCTGTTTTCGTTTTGCCTGGGGACAGGGTGAGTGGTAGTAAAAACGGTGAAAGGTTGATATGAAGCGAAGGGGTATAAATTTAATACACACCCAGTTCACTTCCATTACAAATAATGGCATCCTACAATGTAACTTTCAGAACACTCATGAGGCCCATCATCTTGCTTCTTTTAAGGACCCTATGCATGAAAGCGTCGTTCTCAAAGGAATTTATTTATAGTTTGTCTTGTACAGTGTATGGTGTATTTGCACTTTGGAAGCTTTGAAAGTTTCGTTGTGGTAATTTACTAATTTGAATATTTTTCTGCTTATTGTGCAGATTTTAGGCAGTCGTGGTAACAACCTCCATGAGGTGGAAACATCTGATGGCAATAAATATCTTGTCAGCATGCCATCAAAATTTAGGAAAAGTGTCTGGATTAAACGAGGTATAATGTGTTGTCTTGAAGGATTCACATGCCTCCTACAGATGAGGCCTTCCAATGGGTGGTCTGGTGTTGCTTTGTCACTCGTTTACGACTCTGTCTGTTGCTTGTTTCGTTAGTGACCAATGTTGCCGTCGCAACAGAAACAAAGAGGAATGGAAAGTGAATTGTTGCTGTCGCAAACTGTTGTGCGTTTTCTGCCAATTTCTGTCGGTTTTCGATGTTTTGGGAGAAGATTGCTGCCTGTTTTCGGAGCCATGTCACTTGTCACTTTTATCCTTGGAAGGCCTCACAGATGGTTTGTCAGTTGGAACCTGTTGTCCCCCAACCCTCTACTTAAATCTGGAAATTTCAATACGTTTTTTAAAATCTTTCACTCTTTACATCCCTCTGGAATATCCAGTGACCTTCTGTTGGGAGGTATGAATAATAATGCTGGAACCTCAGAATTCAAATCACTTAGCACTGAAGTAAAAACAAGTGATTCCCATTTAAATGTGGTACATGAGAAGTAATGGATCACACTTGCTAGTAGATGTAGTCACATAACCTACTGCCAGGGGCGTGTACACGTGTGGCTTGGCATTCACAATACTGCATTATTTTAAAACTAAATTATTAAAGTAGTGATGTGATGAAGGTGTGTAATATCATCTGCCACCACATTGGAGCAACCTTTTTGCACTCTTCCTCAAAGTCCTATCCAGCAATAGGGCCCTCTATTCTGTCCTACTGCCAACTCCCATGTCCTGCCACATAGTGCCAACGTGAGTGTTCCACCTTGACCTTGTCTCCTTAAATGTCTTGGGTTGAATACCATATGATTACTGCCCTTGCTGGGTGATTAACCCTATGACTTACCAGCCCCATTCTACCCTCCAGTTTTCCACCTTCACTCTTGCTGTTCAAAGACCAGCATACAAATCTAAATTGTGAATGTGATATTCTGGCCAAACATTTAGGGCAATTTATCACTGACACTCTCACAGACTCTGTCAAGAGGTTATAGCCTTTTCTTGTTGTTTGGGTAGTAATCAATTTTTGCCTTTTTATTGATTCCCAGGGGATTTTGTTATTGTGGATCCCATCGAAGAGGGAAATAAAGTCTGTGCTGAGATCATTCATATTCTGTACAGCAAGCAGATAAAGTATCTCAAAAGTGAAGGACTGTGGTAAGAGAGTTATATACCAATATCCTTGAATTGAAAACCAAATGAAAGCTTCAGGCACTGAATTTTATTTTACATCTAAACTTTCTTATCAGATAAGTTGTCCACCTGCCAAACCAAAGTTCATAACATAGGAAAAAACAAACTGACCAAACAAGAAAGCCAAAACAAACTATCACCATCATTGTTGTCGTCATCTTCATCATCATCATCAAATGGACAAATTATCCATATTACCGTAACTAGATTTATCATGCTTACAGTATGTACAGTGTACTTCTTAAACTGCATTACAGATTTACTCATTAAGTACTTCTTTTGTTTTGAAATTGTGAATATATTATCCATAAAGAC
The DNA here is from genome assembly GCA_016490735.1 of Pachyseris speciosa. Taxonomy (NCBI): domain Eukaryota; kingdom Metazoa; phylum Cnidaria; class Anthozoa; order Scleractinia; family Pachyseridae; genus Pachyseris; species Pachyseris speciosa. Next base: position 559,739 of record JAEMWC010000573.1, on the reverse strand, counting down.
ATGGTGGTACTCCTTTCAAAGTAACACTTACAGTGCAGACTGAGCCTATTTTTATGTTGTTTACATTTTTAGGCCCACAGCATTCACAGAGAAGATATCAACTGATGAAAAACCAGAGCCCGAAGAGATAATCAGGTAGCTTTAGATGTGAAGACAGATCCAACCTTTCCCCATAAATTAGTTAAAACTCTCTCTGATGAGTCTCTTGGCCGAGACGAAACGCCGCGTCATACCAGCCACGAAATTTAAATTCTTCACAAGTACTTGACAATTTTTATTGCATATAAACTCGTGAACTTGCAGTTGGGAATCCTTCTGCGATAGAGGGCCAGACTGCTAACATCTTGACTTCGTGAACAGGACTTTGAGCGCGATGCTCAACGAGTTTGCTGGAATTCGAAAAGTATCTGATGAGTCTCTTGGCCGAGACGAAACGCCGCGTCATACCAGTCACAAAATTAAAATTCTTCACAAGTACTTGACAATTTTTATTGCATAAAAACTCTTTCAGTCTTATAATAACTCACAAATCATTTGAGCATCTGCCAAGCAAACATGTCTTAAAGTTGGCGGAAATAAAAAACTATCACATAAATACACGTCATCCTTTCTTACTCAATTATGCTGTTACTAGTACTGGCACATGGGTTATCCAATTTCAAATGTGCCTACTGCTTGCCCGTTGAAACTTCCTTAAATCTAGTCTGAACACACATTTCTTATCAATTTTTAGCAGAAGTGCTGACAGCTCAAACTATTTCCTTGTTTGATTGCCAATCATTAGGTGCTTTCACTCATTCTTGCACAATCTCAAAGAATTTGTAGTCTAATTCTCATTAATTTGCCTCTATCCTTTTAAGGGCTAATTTAAATACACAATGATAAACTGATATGCATTTTGTTGCCCTTGCAGCAGTATCCACAACGAGGGTAATAACAAGGGCAGTGATAATGACAATGAAGAGGATTCTGATAATGATGATGACCTGTTCGTCAATCCGAACCACCAGAAGCCAACAAATTACATTGATACAGACTCAAGTGAGGAGAGTGACAATGAACAGTGACACCTTAGATCTTTCACTTCCAGCAAACTGCCATAATTACATCAAGGAAGAAGTGCCAAATTTGTTTTATGTTTGTTAAGAGACAAACAGCACTGTGTGAAAGTATTGCTCAGTAGCTTTCATTTTAGGTTGTGGTTGAGCATTTCATCAGTCAAATGAAAAAGTGAGAGCCACCTTTAGGATAGTACTGCTCAGTGACTTTTCACTCAAATGGTAAAATTTTGGCATGTACCAATTGAAGGGGTGTATGGAATAAAGCCCTAAGCAACTCTTGATGTTCATTCAAATTTACTCTTTGTGTTACAAGCAAATAAAATACAGTTTGGAATGAAATCCGAAGTGAGTTAGGGCTTTTTTTTCCACACACCCCTTCCCAACATTATTTCGGTACTTAGCAGCCTTTGAATAATTGAAGGCCTCGGAGCATAACCATCCTATGTCGAATTTTGAGTCGTTTTTCGATTTTTCTTGGATTTGTCTGAATTTCTGCATGTGAACTGCAATTCGATGGAAACACATTGTATGCTAATTTTTTGACTGATTCATCCAGAATCCAGAAATGCATTTTTTCTTATGTACACCAAGAAACCAACCTTCCATGGGAGTGGTTTGCAAGTTGCATTACATCTTCTTTCAATCGAATTGCAGTTTACATGCAACAGTTCGGGCAAATCCAGGCAAAATCGAAAAACAACCCAAAATTCGACATAGGATGGTTATGCTCCGAGGCCTTCATTTATTCTTAACTTAAAGTGCCTGTGATGTAAAATTTTTTTTTTTTTTAAGTTTGTTGTGTCTTGATTATGAAATAACAAAAGAAATTTGACAAAATGAACTACCGGGGGTAAAGCCAATTTTTTTCCCCTCCAAAGAACCTCAAAAGGACAATGCTGATGACATAGGAAATGCTGTGACATTCGTGTCTTCCGATGTATTTCCGATGTCACAGCTTTGTAATATGATCGTTTTGGCTGTGTGCATGATGAAGACACTTTTGGGTGCCAAATTGAAAACTTTCAGTTCAATTTATTCCGTGTTGTGAATTTTTTACTGCCTAAAACTGACAAACAAAGATTATGAAAATAATAAACTACATATTAGAACAAGACATTTTTTACTTCATAGGCACTTAAAAAAAACAGAAAGAATTAATGTGTTTTGGACATAAGCAGTTGTAAAGATCTTTAAGGTTGTGGGAATACTTTCAGTGATTCTTGGAAAATACAACTACTTGATCCCAAGGCTAAGAATGTAGGGACTTCAAAGTGACAACTTTTGGAAACTGCCCCTCTGCGAGTGGTTTAATGGCAACAACTGGACAATGATACAAAATAAACTCCAAGGGGAAAAGATCAAACTAGAAGCTAGTTTCATGAAAAAGATTTATTAGTATGTGGACTGTAATCATTTAAAACATTTTCACTTTCTTCACAAGATGTCTATTAAATAATTTACATGGCAAACAACACTGACCAACAAAGGACGCACACAAAACAGAATAAAAGTATGTAAGAGAAACAATAAACATACAGCAGTTGCTATTTTGACTGAACTGATTTTGACCTTTCTAACCAATATTCTCAGAAGATTGAGCTTGACACTTGAATAGTCTGACATTTGCAAACAATTTTTTTGGGAATAGTTTTTCCGTTACTTTTTCGGTTGTGTAAATCTTTTATGCACACAAAAGAAAATAACGCTAACTTGTGTTTATTAATAAAGGTATTTGAAATAATTGCCACATTATACACCCCTTCCCCCCTTCTGCTGTTTATTTGTTTATAACTAGGACCAATTCCTTTGCAGACCAGGAACATACAGTGCCAGTATTTTGTGGGAAAGCAATCCCTTCATGCTCCCATGTTTTTTAGTTTCCATCTTGGATAAGCAAAACAGAGAAGCAAAGGGACAGGTGGAAAACTGTCTAAAAAACTGGGCTACAACCTGAGACAGTGAAAAGTTCAATCAATTTAAGACGACAACCATTAAACAATTGTCTGATGATCCAGCACTCAAATAAAAAGCAGGAGTTGCAAGGCATGTTCATTCGCCCTGAAGGAGCCTTTGAGAACTTATAAGAAAAAACAAGATAGAAAAGATCTAGGTGATGATTTGTTTGATGCCCATGCAATACATTTGTGACAAGAGGATTTAGCAAAATCTTCCTTGTTAATAAACCAGATTGGACTGGTAGTTCTGTATTAGTTTCAGATTTTTTTTTCCACAAGTTACTTCTTTCAGTTGAAGGGAGCCATGGAAGAAAGCCTCAAGTGAGTTGATGGAAATGTCGACATAGGTTCAATGAGCAACAATTGCTCTGCACATTTTACATTTTGATACATTTCTTTGCTGTACTCTATGAAACAATATTAGGTTTTCTTGAGAACGTGAGCACATGACGGTAATTTTTACTTCTTTGTCCTCAGTTTAACTCCATTTATCATAATCAACTGGGTAGTTTGCCAGCATTTTTCAAGTTAGACAAATTGGAATAATTGTGAAAAGAGTTACAACAACAAGAGAATATTAATTATCTTGAAATTATGTTTTCCTTGCTGTTGCCACTCCCTATTAGTCAAAGTACATCCAGCCAATTTTTCTTTTGCATCTGGATTTAATAACTACTTACAGGAAACTAGTGAGTACACAGAAATGTGAATACCTGACATAAAACTAAACTGAAAAATTGAGAAACCCTTAGTTGTACCTTGACTGCCACACTTGTATGGCATATTCACGTTTTAGGTTACTGAAACAGTCTTCTCATAATTATTCTTCATCTAAGAGATTTGGAGACTGAAAAGTCACATGGAACAAGATGATTAACAAATTTACAAGTCCCTATGCACATAAAATCTGGACTGCCAAAGCATGCCTTGTGGATGTTGAGAGTCAAAGTGTTACAAAACTAATTTACATCTTTGTAGTACTGTACATGGCAAGTTGCAAGTTTAGAGTTCATGTCTTCCTAATCTTGTATTTTCCTTTCTGAAGCTGGCCTATATACAACTTTGTTTTTGATCCATCTCCTTTTCTCACCCAAACCTGAAAAGTGTCAATTGAAAGAAAATTTTAAATTAACCAACTGCCTCGCTTAAGTGGAAGGTGGGTGCCTGGGATACCCAGGAGTTTCCACTGTGGCCAGCCAGCCCCTAGATAGAATACTGCCCCCATGGCTGGCAAATCCCCGCAACCCAGGCATGAGCTCCCATTCCAGGCACCCGTCACACTGATGAAACAGTGGAAGGAAGAAAAAATAATGGGAGGAGGGGGGGGGGGGGGGGGAAGATGCTAAATGAACTGCTCCACAGACCACTGCACAAACGCTCAACGAAGACTCGCAGATCGTAGCGGTGTACAAAGCTACCACGTACCATGTGAGCCTGCACTTAAGGGATTGTCCGCTGGATTCCCGCTGAGCTCGCTGGCCACTTGACCGCTAAGCTTGTGAACTGCTTGACCGCTAAGCTTGTGAACTGCTTGACCGCTAAGCTTGTGAACCACTTAACCGCCAAGCTCGTGGTGGTTAACTTAATTAAATTACATTTAACCAAATTAATTTTATGGTAATGGGACTGAGTGGAGTCCAATTCCGTCTGTAATCGTACAAGTGATAAAGGAAATTGGACGACCAAGCAGTAGGGACTCTAATTTGTTCTTTTACCAGTTATTACTCACAATATCTATTTTAAGAAAATTTGAGAAAATAGAGTGCTCTTCAACTAAGTGTCATAAAACCAAATCCAAAGCAATTACTCTGACCAGCCACAACAGACACAAACAGTGCAATGAGCCAATCAGAATATTAAGCAATCACTTGTAGCCTGTGCAAAGTGTGGGAGAGTACACATAAAAGCCAAGTACAATTCAAGTTGCGATTGGTTTTGGCTTGGTTGAGAAAGCGGCAGCAGTTTTGCCATCCAATCACATAGCAAAGCAAATGCAAAACCAAAGCAAATGAGAATGACTTTTTTTTTATTTCAGCCAGTTTTGAGCAAAATTGAAAAACGGCCTAAAATTACACATACGCAGTTTATGCCCCCCAGCCCTTCAATTGAAAACCACTCTAAGTAAAATAGTTTTTTATGAATAAAAGAGGTACCCACTCCACTATTCAACTGCAAGTGTCATATTACAGATTGCATGATGGTGTGTATTGTTTAATTTCTTGGACATGACAGGTACACTGTCAGGAGTATTCATGCTCTATCATAGCTGGTGATAGCCAATCAAAAATTAGCAGTGTTTCATTAATGAGATTCCCAAGGCAGATCAAAAGACCACAAAGAGATGGAAATATTTAAAAGCAAACAAACAACATTGATACAATTTACCTCGCCTGTGTTGATTCCTGTCACAAACGCACTGCAATATCAAAGAAACAACATCAAGACTTCCTTAAAAATAACCAGCAAGGAGGTCGTCATCATCATCATCATTATCATCATCATCAACATCATTATTATTACATACCTGGAATGAGTATCATTTCTGCTCTCTATCATAACATGATCGCCTTTATGGAACCTTAAAAATAAAAAGCCGTAAAAACTTGTGTATAAGCTGCATCTTTTTGTTGAAATTTTGGGCTCAAAATCATGGTTGTGGCTTATATACGAGACCATTGCTTTCAGAGGGAGTAAACTGGCTTGTATGGTGACATAAATAGCACTAAAAACCTTCATGAAATAAAGATTAAACATATTGAAACCTGTTGTTGATCATTGCTTTTGTCAGTAGAAATGGTGGCCCCTAAAGGAGCCCTTTGTAACTTCAGGTTCTCAACCTGAATCTTGCTAGCCAGTTGTTCTTTCAAGTGTTTCATTTGCACTTTGCTTGAGCAGCTAAACTCTAACTGGCATGGAATCTCCATATCTCCGCAAAGCTGCTTACAATGTTGTTTTTCAACCGATCACTTCAACACTGATCTCTCCACCACATGCGAGAAAAATTATACACGCTATTTGGGAGAACTTGTGAGGCAAATGGCAGACCGTTTCATTCCCCTTTATTATTTGCACAGCGTGTTTGTCTGTGGGTTTGTTCAACTCTAGTTTAGCGACTGATGGCTTTCATTCATGTTTATTAACACAGCTGATGGGAAAGTGAACCTTGAAAAATGAAAAATGTTGAGTCTACTCCTAGCCTTTTCAGTATCTGGTTAAAATACTTCTGATTCTAATACGAAGTATTTATTACAGTAGTGACGCATATGGCAATAACTGAGCTCAGGCAGAGCGAAGTGAGGCAACAGTCTGTGATAATAATATAATGTAATAGAAGGTAGGATGGGGGCATGGTGGGGATGGGGTGTGGGGTGGAGTTGATGGAGTCAGGGGGGTCATTGGTCAAACAATGCGAAATGCAACTACTATCACCACTGTAAAATACAGCTGTACGTACCACTCTCCTTCATAGTACAGTTTTCCATCTTCATATCTTGCACTAAAAGGACTCTTCTCTGGCTGGCAGCCACCTGAAGGTCACATACAATAATTTCTGCTGGTTTGTCACCAGTTTATGGAAATGACAAAAAATAATCGGTACTAAGTCAGTCCTAAATCACTAATAACTGACTGTCCATAAAGGATTTTGTGACCCATCCATCATAATGTGTTACTAAATGATGTGTACATACTATATTATTTTTACCATGCCAGATCACTGTACTAAAATACAGCAAACAAGTCTCAACAGTACAAACATTCCTCTTGAAAATATGTAGTAATTTCACTAACAAGACATCACAAATGAGTACACTGCCTTACTATTTTGTCTTCTCCTTGCTAATGCTCCTTTTGCCTTTGAAAAGGAAAGAAATCCACAACATATTACAGTTCAACGACTTAAAGTTAAAAGACAGAACAGTTGAAATTCTACTCTCTGCACTGTTTAACCCTTTAAGGTTTTTTTCCTTTTGGATGATTTCAGAAGTCCTTGTTGTGGAGTCATTTGGCAACGTTGAAATTGACAGAAAGTGATTATAATTATATGCTGTTTTTAAGAACGTAGAGAGCCCTTGCCATTCATACTTGTTGGTAGATGGACAGGTGACTTCCTAGTGAGCTGTTGTATCAAATGTGCTGTTTTTTCTAACCCTAGAACCAAGGCAAAATGACTGTTTTTGGTACCCTGTGGGTGAAGAAATTAACTGAGAGCGATTTTTGGGCAGCAACAATAATGGCGCAATAGCTTTATGCCACTGACCAAATTGGGTACAATTTCATGTCTATTGTGTTTCCTTGGTGCACATGAAAATTTCATGGTTTTCACCTACATTTCCTCACTTTCAACAACGTCATGAGCATGAGGTTTACTCAAAATTGCAAAGAAACGTTTCAATGACTTCATTTAAACAGTTGTAATCCGGAAACGGCTTTATTTCAGGATGTGACTGACGCTGTTGGTGCTGTAATACAGTTAATTATCTCCATGTACAAAGCACGGAAAGTTGTAGATCGTCGGCCGTCAATAATTTGCATAAGTTGCGTAAAAGGGTTAAACTTGTGAGATCTTTTGATTTTTTGGCTAAGGTTTATAATTAAAAAAAAAAAAACTAAAAAGGGCAAATTGTGGACAATTTTTTGCATTAATGTTTATCCAAAATATAAAATTCAGTCTATTTACCTTCCTTATAGCTGCCCAGTCTTCAAGAATATCCATTTCTCTCAGCATATATACAATATATGGACGTGGATCCAGTCAAGGAAACATGCTATATATTCCTTCAACATTGTCCGCAAATCAAAACAGTTGGGGGGGGGGGGCAACCTGGAAATTGGACCTCTGGGTTAGAACATGCTTTGTTTATTTAAACAATGAAGAGAGCACGAGTTTAGTACCTTTGGAGATAATGTAAGGCTATTAGACTTCATTAAAGTAAGACCAGGCAATCTTGTAGTCATGAACAGGAAATTACAACTTCAATCTAAAACCACCTGCCACAACATCAAAAGATTCCCAAGACATGTAGTAGCAGTTGAAATACACTGCACTCTGAACACTGCACCAAACTTTGAAGCTAGCAAAATGCTGGGCACTACTTTGAGTTATGGCATCACCAATCACTGGTCCACAGAAATAACTGATGGGCTATACCTGATTGAAATCTCTCAATTAAAACAGTTACATTATCTGATCAGAAAAAAAAAGAGATGGCTTCAGGAAGATGGTTGGTTTTTAAATTAAATTAAATCTGTGCAAAATCATATGCTTCCTCATATTCAACATTACAGTGATTACCTGCTCAACATACTCTTAAATTCACAACTATGGAAATAAAATTAATATTGTCATTGAAAGGATATCTGTAACAGTAACAGGTTTCCGTCTTTTATCAGAGAGCATTGATCCATCTGATGACTTCCTGTGCTTCTTGTTCAGTGACTGTGATTCAAGCCATATATCTGAAAATAAAATAAAATGAACAAAATCAACATTTAAAATATTTACGGAATATTAACTCTTTTTTTTTTCAAAACAGATATCTTTGCACTCAAGATAAATAAACTGCAAGCAGTTTACAAATGAATGCTTTTAGTGGTTTGCGGTTTTTGTCTCATTTTTGTGCCAAATCTGTGGGAAAAAAATATAATTTCAAGTATTTTACCAGCTGATATGTCCATATTTTGCTTATCTTCTTCCAGTTTTCTTATTTTTTCTTCTAGTTCCTGTTTCATACTTTCCATCAGGGCAAGCTTTTCACTCTGTAAGTAAAGGATGAAATATATATTTAATTAATGAAAAATATTGTTCTAGCATGCAAGCTATCTCACCAAAAAAAATACTGTATATAAGCTGTACATTACATTGTATTTTAAAAAAATCAAATTTGATTATAACTTATGAAGAGATATTGAAATTACCTGTGGGACAATCCTCCCTTTAAATGCTTTAAATGACAGATTTTCAATGAAATATAATTACATTGTTAGTAGCAATTTAAGGGACTACTATGCCAAAATGCCATTATAGACACCCACTACCACCCACCCCTCCCCACTACCAGGAAATTGTCATAGAGGCTCTACTCAGTGAGATTTTAAGATACAGTTTGACCATGCATTTGTAATGACCATACCAATAATCAGTACCGGTACAGGAAGCAGGACAAAAGCATGTTACTCACCTCATAGTGTTGAACAGCTGCCTGTTCATCTGCATCATATTTGTTTTTTACATTTCCCAGCTAAAGTAAGAATTGCATACAGTTTTGGGTGAGTACATTTTTGCAATCATTGAAATACATGTGCTGGAAACATCCCACCAAGTAAAATCACAGCAGTTTGTACAGGAATAACAAGAGAATAAAGCAATGTTTGCTTATCAGTAATGACAAGTGCTTATACAAAACAGCACTGATTTTTGCTATCAAGCGTTTATGACACTGCTTAAATCATCTCCAAGATTCTACAGTCCTGGTCTCTAATTTTATCATTCAACAATTTCAAATTTATAGTGTTGTAACCTCATCTGAAAAATTCAACTTTAAACAGCATCCTTTTAAATCATAAAGTGGTAATACTAAACAATATTATTACATTATGAGCTCAAGATTTCTATGAACGTGATAGCTGATGAGGGCTGTATCACACATAGAAATCAAAAACAAGTTTTACCGTATTTATTTGACTATAAGCCGAGCGATTTTTCCGTTAAATTAAACCACTGAGAGTAAATTTTCCACCAGAGGAGGGGGTTCAGCTTATAGCCGAAAACTTTCGGGGGAAAAATTTTCGAAGACCCAAAGACAACAATGAAAATGAGAGCCAAAAACAAGTTTTCTGTGTTATCATTGACTTTTGTATATGTGGTGGCTCATAAAGGAGCCATTTGCTAGTTTTGCTTTAAGGAAGCTTTCATCAGTCATCGTTGACATCACACTTAACTTGTTTGTTGCTTCACATACCCTACTATAAGCTCGTTATTTCCACAGAAGTCGTCACATTTCCTGTGAATTAATTGGGTCTACTCTGTGATGTTATTTGTGGAAGAAATTCTTCAATAAACTTGAGCAAAACCATCCTGTTTCTGCTTTTGGGATCAAGCACAACCGAACGTGACTCAAAGCATGTTGCTGGCTTGGTAACCTCTCACTCACGTTGCCCACCAGGTTATACAAGATGGCGAGTCGTTTACAACTTCGATCTTTTGTGTTTTGGAAATGTTTTGAGTTTTTTTGGCATAAAAAGGTTCCAAACATTTCCTAAAAGTTACAAGGTTTGTTAAAATTCCTTTATGGTGAAGGTATGGCCTTTTATTCTTTAGATTTTCAACACAATTCTTGCTGAAGTGTGGCACACGATACAAGCGTTTTTTTTCTCCACGGAACTTCGGTATTCAATTTTCGAGTCTCGGCTTATAGCCAAGAGTTTTCTGGGTTTTTTTTGGTGAACATCTGGTCACTACTCCACTTGCTAAGTTTAGGGTCTCGGCTTATAGCCGGGATCGGCTTATAGACGAATAAATACGGTAGTATAAATTCAGTAGTCATTCAAAACTAAACAAGTAAATAATCTAAATTCCCCTTGCAGACACTTCGAAAATGCAAAGAAGTAGCTGCCATTTTGTTGAGAACCACTACTCACTACCTAAAACAGAAAAGATGGTGAGTGGCGTAGCCAATAAGAGAAAAGAATTCATGACAGAACATTAGTAGATTTGTCTAAAACAGAATATGTATTAGATACCACAAAACTGATTTTTAGGCAAGTATAAAACTACAATAAAAATAATAATTATAATTATAAATTATAATAATTATTATGGTTATCATCATTGATTTGCACTTCAAATAATTAACTCTTCGTGTGCGAATCATTCATCATCGTCATTATTATGCTTGCTGGAGTGCTGACGAAAATTAATAATACTTACTCTACAATTACGTAGAATCCCTGCTACTTCTATCCTTATCTCACACATCTCTTTCAGTTCATTGACAGGTCCTGTATACTCCATGGCATATTCTGTTAGAAGACAAACACCTTTGTAAAGCTAGAGCAAAACAGTCTAATATTTTGTGGTATTTTTAGTGCAATTGTTTTATTTACATGTACATGTAATACAGAGCTGCAAACAGTATTATGCGAGTGTATGCAACTGGGTAGCATGAAGTGGATTTCGTAAGAGGGACTGAAAGGGACTAATTACAAAATCTCATGTCCCAAAGGGATGGGGAGTGGGGGGGGGCTTATTAGAAAAACCGACTTTTAAACAGGGGGCTTATTAGAGGGGGGGGGGGGGTAAATAGAGACAGAGGGCTTAATAGAGCTTTTATGGTATTACAAGATGATATTTAGCTGTGCAAACTTCCAAGGTTTATGGTCTAAGTGTTTTCCCAGCACACAACAAATCCCTTTGGGCTACTTGCCTCATTCGCTCATACAACACATTGAATCATGCCAGGCAAACCACATGCTGGTGTCAAGGGTAGTGATAACAGTCCTCAGTGGTTCTTTTGTCTCACCAAATTGGAAACGGAACTTGCATTTTCATGTTTTCATCTGACACATGTGTCTAACCATTTGCAGATGTTATGGTTCAATAATTGAATTATTGTATCCACAGTTGAATTTTTTTCTCCTTTGTTTTTGGGTTTGGCAAATGAATGGTAATGTATACAGTGTACACGTAATAATTAGTTAAAACAAAGGGAGAAAAGACTTAAACAAGGATAAAATTGAACCACAGCACAGACATCAAAACAGACTGAGCCTTCTTACTGGCTGATGTTAATTATGAGCCCTTTATACATACCGGTACTTAATATTATTATCCTCTCCCTATCAGAGATTTTCAGGGATAATTTATAATCACTGGCTGGAGAACTTTACCAGACTGCTTTTGCAGTTTACAATAAATGAAGTAACTAATGAGTGCCCTTGTCATGTGAACATCAAATTAGGACAGACACTAAGGGTGGTCACTGCCAGAGATTTGTTACATCCTTAATGGTTCTTTTATGTCCCACAGAGTCATTTGTCATGACTGGCCAGCCAGACCAGCTGTTTCCTAAATTTGGAGCACTGGTTATTCGCCACGTCTTCAAATTCTGTTTAAAATAGTGCTTTCCACTTCCAAATAACAATAACAATAACAATAACAATAACAACAACAACAATAATAATAATAATAATAATAATAATAATAATCACTTAATTAAAGTCTCAAATCATTCTAGCCGATCACAGATGCTCTACTAATTGAATGCCTCGGAGCATAAGCAACCTACAGGGTTTCAACAAAATTTGAAGTAGGCAGCAAGTTGGAGTAGAGTAGGCGATGGTATTAAAGAAAAAATAAACAATCATTCTTTAATTACTTCAATTTAGGGAAAAAGTAGCTGATGTCTCTGATCAAAGTAGCTGAGTGACGCTTTTCGCCGAATGTTGGTGCTAATTGAAACCACTGCCAACCTATGTCAAATTTTGGGTCGTTTTTCGATTTTGCTTGGATTTGTCCGAATTTCTGCATGTCAACTGCAATTTGATTGAAAAACATTGTCTGGTATTTTTTTCACCTATTTTTTTTTCCATTTTGGAGATATAATGTGTGCAAAAAGTGCGTTTTTCCTTGCGTACACAAAGAAACCAACCTTCCACGAGAATGGTTCGCAAATTGCATTACATCATCTTCTTCCAAACGAATTGCAGTTTACATGCAACAATTCTGACAAATCCAGGCAAAATAAAAAAATGCCCCAAAATATGACATAGGTTGGTTATGCTCCGAGGCCTTCAAATGCGGAGACTAATTAAAAAATCAAATCTAAATAAAAGTAGAATCTAATCAAAACAAGAGAGCAGAGTAGAGAACCAACAAACTCAGCCCACTTATGATGCCAAGTCCGGGAATTGAACCCGGGACACATTGGTGGAAGGTGAGTGTTCTCACCACGGCGCCAACCCTGCTCCCCAAATGAGCCCTTATGAAGAGTAACAAGCCCTTCAAAAATAGTATTGTATTCCTTGCTGTCAGGACAGCCACTAAGACAACACATGTTGGTCCAACTCGGATCTGAGCCACAGCCCCCCACACTACAGTCTGGTGCTATCCACTAACTGTAGAAGGGCGCTTAATCGAGGGGACAATCAGTAAGTTTTTCTTTCAACGAACTGAAACTCTGTTTTGGCTGATGTACGTAAAAGAACTCTACAAGCACATGGAGATAGAAATAACTGGAAGTGACTTGAACAGTTCTCCTTCCTGTACTGATGCTGGTGTAGTTGAAGTTTAAAAGAATGATTTATAAATAAATTGACAATAGAACTTAGAGGTTTTCCTTGAATACCTACTATTTAAGAAAGTGGAGAGGGCGAGGGTGCTTTTTCAAGAGGAGGCACTTATTTGTTATTTTAGCAGAAGGGGTAGGCACTTATTCAAGGGAGGGTGATTATTAGAGCATGGGTGCTTATACAAGGAAATGCGGTACTCTAAGCCTGCCACTCGTTGGGATAGAAAAATATTTAGAATTTCCCTGACTTGAGACACAATTCTCTAGTTTTTCCCTGACCTTGAAAAAAGTCTGTTTTCCCCGATGTTTCGATAACCGTGGCAACACTGCCATTCTCTCAGCTTCTGTCAGGACACTCACTTCCCAACCCACCCCTCCCTAACAAAAAAAAATACACAAACCTGCAGTGACTTCCTCCAGTTTCTTTTCAACTTGGCTGATGCGCTCTCGATATAACCTTCCCAAAATAAAAATTACACTTAGTTACCCGTAAGATTTAACTTCCATCAAAACAAACAGAAACAAAGAATTTTCAAAGGTCAGCATATAAGGAGCTTAACTAGGTTTTACTTAGACTCTTACTGTTCTTTCAGATCGCTGAATTGTCTCTCCAAGTCCGCCATGTCATTCAGACACTCGTTCCTCCTTCTCTCATTCTCCGTCTCGTCAACTAAAAGACACACAAACACACGCTTAAGATGAAATACAGAGAACAGAAAAACTGTAGCTTAAAAAGCGCGGAAAAAATAAAAAGAAATTGATGACACTGACTACTCGACTCCGATGAGGACTCATCCGAACTCAAACTGCTTTCTTCTTCATCATCTTCGCTCATGTTTTCGTCCTCGTTGGGACTTCTCTCCACCTCCTCTTCGCCATTTTCTTCACCATCGACGGATGGCATGTTTAAAAAGTCCGAATTTCTGCTTCCAAAAAAGTAAAGTTCGCTCAGGTACAACGACAACGTTCGGTGGAACAGCAGGCTCACATATTCATGTTGTCATGCGCCCTTTGGAGAATACTACGTCATGTAACCTTTACTGGGATGTCTCAAGTGTAATGAGCCAATCCAGACCAATAAGGACCGCAGAGCCTTGGGAACGAGGTTGATATAAGCATGAAGTGTTCAGCTGTTTGATGGAGCCATCTGTCTGTCTTGAAGGTTAGACTGGTCTGTAACTGGTTTGCAGCTAGCATTTTTGTTGTTTTCAGTATAGATGTTATCAGTTTGTTGGTGATAGGGAGGTGCCAGGGCCTTTTGGGCTTGGCAATATGTGGACTTTTAGGGGGTTAAATTTTTCAGCAAACATGTTGGTGAGTAATTTGAAGAATGATTGCAGCCTGCCTACATTAATAACAAAATATGCACAAGGATGTAAAAATAAGATTGACACATAAAACTATCATTGCCTCAAGGTCTATTTTTATTTTGAATCTGTTTTGAACTTTTTTTGGCTGCATATCTTCATTTGGACATTCCTGTCACTAATATCCCTAGCAATCCCTCCCCCCCCCCCCCCAGACAAAACTAATGAAAAAAAAAATGTATTTTTCAGCATGATAGTCATCAATAGAAGTGTCTTGAAGGATATCAATACAGCCTGAGTGGAGCTGTGGATCTAAATGCACTGAAAGCAATCTTGCTGAAATTGAACTTGGCATCACATGGGTGAGAAAAGGCTGACAATTTTCCCTCAAGTCGCAAATATGGCTCCAACCTTTAGTTTGTTCTCGTTTTATCGTAAACTCAAAAACATTAGAACATGACAGCATCAGTTAGTTGGTGTGGTATCGATCATTTGCATATTCATCAACAATTCATGGCAAGAGGAAAACCATAACTTAACACTGAGTGTTCATGATTGAGGCCAATCTTTGCACCCGACAATTTTCAGTTAACTGGAGTCATTCAGTTAAGTTATTGTTAGTACGATTTTTGATGTCATCTAAGCACAATGAACAAATTACTTTGAGGGCCAATTTGTTTCTTTATAGATAAAGCAAGTCATGTTTGAAATCATTTGACTGGACATTAACTATGGACTGGATTACACACAAGACATCAAGGTGTTGAATACTCTATTCAGGGTTTGTACTCTTTTTTGGACTAAAAATTCAACGACTTTTCAAGGACATTCCAGGCCACGATTCAAATTTTTCAAGCACTCCATCCAGTAAAAAATGCCATTAGAATGTGATACTAGATGATCGGGTTTAAGGGATAACTGCCAGATTTGTTCAAGTCTAAGTCTTTTCTAGTTCCTCCACTAAGTGGAAACAGTCAAACAGCAAATTTCAAAGTTTTTCAAGGACCCAATGTACTTTTCATGGACTTTCAAGGCCTTGAATTTTGATTTTCAAATAGTCAAGGACTTTCAAGGATTTTCAAGGTGCGTGCGAACCCTGTGTCTTTGAATGTAAGTTATATCTCAAGCTCGAAGGCATTTAATATTTTCTTGAACACAACTGTCAAAAATGAATTTCAAAAGCGTGCTAATTATGTTTACAATCGAAATCTTACTTCTTTTATACATAAACTACATCAGAGTCCACGATCTTTTTCATATTTTCACGATCACAATGATGTAGGTCTTTTTTGAGATACATGCATGCTGACTTCATATGAAAATTATTTCTCGCTAATATTTTTAAAGTTTATGATTACAGGAAAGCATCGCACCATTCCTTTAAACAGTTATAACAGTCGGTTCCTTGCTTCTTGTTGGCTCCACACTCCGATTTAATCCAATCCAAAAACATTTCTTCATCTTTTTTTAGGACAAGAAACTGTCCAAGAACGACGTACGCCTTGTCGAAACCCTTGTCGTCTAGTCTCTCTCCCAGCACTGGACCGATTCCCGCAAGCTCCGTCACTTTCTTCTCTCCCATTGGCTCACTGACGAAATTGCGATGCTTCTGTGAGGTGGAACTCATGATTCTACAGAAAACTGAAAAAATAGATGACGCTAGTACATGGGAGCTAAACTTGTGTACAACTGCATGTCTGTCTGTTTTGTGTTTTAATCATTACAGCGAAGTTTATGACATTTTAATCGAAAATGGGAGCCTCATGAGTCACCTGATAACAAATTTGAAACACAACAATCCTTGTTACCTCAGATTTCGTCGAAAACGCTGCCTGTTCCAAAAATTAGCAGACTTGTACCTTTCAAATCTTTGCGAAGTGGAAGATGACGGGTGATCGATTTCTGCAGGTTCGAGTAACGATCCCTCTTTTCCCAAAAAAGGCTAACATAGCCATATTTGGAAAGTAAATATGGCGGGAAATTAAATGCCTACGCGACCACCCCTGCTGCAATGTCAACTTTCCCGCTTTCACATTTCTAGAACACTTTGCTACCGTTTCACGATTTGATTGTTTGATTTATTGATTCATTCGTCAATGTAAAGTAAAATGAGCTCCACGAAAGCTAAGCCCGCGAGACGTAAGGCAGCCGCTCCAAAGGCACCCGCAGCAACGAAGAAACCTCGTAAGCCCCGGGGAATGATAGAACTTCCCGCAGGTCTTGTGGTGACAGATCTGACCAAGAAACACTGGCGAATTGGAAGGTTGATCGGTTGGGGAGGATTTGGAGCACTGTATTTAGGTGAGATGTTGACAATACGTTAAGATTATTTGTGCTTTACCTCGGTTCTTTGGAACTCAAAAGACTGATTGCTTGCCAAAAGACACCTAAAAACTTAATGCAGTTAAGAAGCCGGCCCCTCTGAACTACTTCCTGCCCGGGCTTCCTGCCAGCAGGGTTGTTGCTGGGTTAAGATAACCCAGGGTTAGTGTGAAATTTGAATTCAGATATGGAAGCTTAAAATGCAAATTCAGTTTAATTGTTTTTGTCTACAATTTAATGATTGGATGCTCAAAAAAGAATAGAGAAAATTATCCGAGAAAATGCTTTTGAACACAAGAAAAAGAAACCTGGATTAAAATTAACACCAGGTTTGTGCTAATTGGCCTTCGAATAACTGGGCCCTGATCTGCCACTTTTAAAATGTTCAAATAATTATGTGCACTATGATTGGTTGAAGCAAGTGCATTACATTTCAACAGATCAGCACGCACTATGTCACACAAGTGTGTGCATGTGCAAATCTCTGGACATAAATAAAATAAAGTAAAAGCAATAAAAAGTGTGATTCAATCTATATTTGACATTATTTTGAGAATAAAAGCAAAAACTTCATAAAATCTCATCAGCTGACTTCCAGTATGAAGGCTTGTGCAAATCTCTGGGACATTTTTAAACTTACTCCTCGCCCATTGTTGATTAACATAAGCACTTGAGAATTTTTTAAGGACACTTGAGAAGTGTGAGAAGCACTCGTCTACGGCTCGTGCTTCTCTACGCACTTCTCTCGTGTTCTTAAAAATTCCCACGTGCTTATATAACTCAACAATGCACTCAGCATGTTTTCTATTTCTTTAACAGATGGATTCTGTCTATGTCACACTATGTAGAATTATAATACATACAGGTTACATCACAAGTGTGTCCTTACACAAATCTCAGGACAAATGATAAAGAAAGTAAAGTAAAAACAAAACAATTTGAGATTAGATCCACATTTGACATTATTTTGAATATAAAAGCAAAATTTTGGGGTTGGAGTGTCATCAAATTTCATCAACTGACTTCCGGTATGAAAGTTCACGCAAATGCCAGCGACATTGTATAAAAGAAATAAAAAACATGTTTCTCTTACATTATAGAGTAATGTAAACACTTGGGATTTTTTAAGAACACTCGAGAAGTGTGTGAAGCACTCACCTACGGCTCATGCTTCTATAGGCACTTCTCTCGTGTTCTTAAAAATTCAAATGTGACTGACTGGAGGACTCATTTTCATAATAAAGAGTATGAGCCTTGCCTCACTTTGATAAAGAGGCTCAAACAACTCAAAAATGACCCATTCCACTACTGCTATCATTATGTTCTTGTTCAACAGCTTCTCCAGAAAATGGATCAGCTGTTAATGAAAATGCTGAGCATGTTATAAAAGTGGTAAGCACATTATAAAAACATTGTTGCAGAGGATTCCAGGATTCTTTTAGAAGATGGTTGTTGTATTATTTCTTTTGTGAGAATGAATATCATTATATGAAAATCATATATTTGAACTGTAGATTAAAGAATGAATATGTAAATGATCATTGCATTTATGAACACTACTTAAGCAGTAGTGAAAATAAAGCCTGAAAAAAAATTGTGGGTTTGACTCCTGTACATTTTTTTTTTCAGGCTTTATTTTCACTGCTGCTTAACTAGTGTTCATAACTGAAATGATCATTCACATATTCATTATTTCTTTTGTACAGCCATATACACTTCACTTGTTTCATAATTCTATCACCTGTTTCAGATTTTGTGGAGTATAAATTTGTCTGTTTGATGATATTTTTCTATCGTTAAATATTACTAATGATACATAATTAAATTTGTTATTAATAGTGTTTTCTACCTCTACCTGGGATAATAGCCTGACAGAAAACTGCGATTGTTTTCCTTAGGAACCTCATACCAATGGTCCTTTATTCACAGAACTTGCATTTTACCAGCGTGTGGCCAAGCCAGAATTAAGTATGCTGCCAAAAATAATTATTAGTCTATTACATGTTTACAGTTGATTTATAGCTGACATGAAGTAGGTTATCTGGTTAGTTTCTGTCAAGCGTACATGTACAGGGTTTCATTACAAGCCAGCAACCGGCGAAAATCGCCGCCTACTTTGTCAGAATGTACCTCTTTCCGCCGCCTACTTTGTCCATATTCTCACTCAAATTATTAAAAAAATTAATCAGGTCGCCACCTACTTTAGTTAGCTTAGACGGCTATTTAAAAAATTATTGAAACCCCTGCATGTAGCAGGGTTCGACATCTCCACTAACCTGGTAGTCTAAGGCTAGTAAAAATGGACTTGGGCTGGTAAAAATCACACATTCAGTAGTCCGTGGGCTAGTAGAATTTGAGAAATAAATTACATGTTAATCATTTAACTTCACTTGACAACCAGTAAGAAGACAAATAAGGTAGACTTTTACCAAGAATGACAATAAGGATGGTATTAAACAATACCATTCCAGGTGGTCTTGTCTCTTTTCGTGTCGATCGTGAATACCACTTGAACCCATACCCCAACCTTATTGGACCTCTCTCTCTATGCTTTGCACCGCCTTACACTTAAAGACATTTCAGGGAAACTTACCGTTGATTGCATCTACCCGTGAACACACGCACCCAAAACATGTTTTCACGTGATGTCAAACGTCTGTGTTTCAGGTGTCAAACTTTTAAAGTTTTCCCACCCAAATGTGAGGTTCCTTCGTTGTTCTTGTGGTTCAATTCACTGTCAATGCAGTCAAGAAATCTGAGGAAAGTCAGCGAAAATTCTTTCCCTGATATATATTGAAAGTAGGACGC
>JAEMWC010000573.1:512500-537500 GCA_016490735.1 Pachyseris speciosa | reverse complement strand
CCACTGCTCAAGTCTGGAAAAAGTTTGGTTGGTGCTAAAAAGTGTGCTGTCTTGTTTTATTTTGAAAGTTATGCACGACAGGTGAAACCTTGAGCAGGAGATAACAAAGTAAAACATACCTTGTACACACTATTAAAGAGGGTAAAAGTAAAAAGAGCACTATTTCCCAAAAGATGCAAAATTAATGCGTGTACAGTGTATTAGGTACAGCTGTAGGATCATTATTTTTAACCTACTTGAAAATGCACCAAAGTGAAACTATACTAGAATTTTAAGCACTAGATTATTAAAGGTTTCTGTTTCATTCTGTTTTTGTTTGTTTGTCAGCTTGATGCTCTAGAGTACATTCATTGTCATGAATACACTCATGGCGATATTAAAGGGTCTAATCTGATGATGGGATTCTCCAAATCAAAATCCGGCCAAGTAAGTATTAGTTACCAGGAACAGTTTATTGCTTCAGGGGTAACAAAAATTTGGTTTATCAACGGAAATGAAATTGACCACCGTAAAGAGATTAAAAGAGCTGAGGATTCAAGCATTAGCCCTTTGTCAGAGTGAATTGAGGAATTGTGGGTTGTGTATGGTTTATGTACAGAAGATGGAGTTATGCCTTTGGTGGTAACGTGAAAAACAGGAATAAATTAATCAAATGAAAAGCGTTTGTTGATACCGTCGGGATAAGTGTTCAGTGTTTCAAAACAAGTTAGAGTTTCAGCTTCCATTTGTATGATTATTTATTGCTCCAGGGACTTACATGTACAATAACATAGGGACTTACTAATTCCTTAATTTAGTATTTGGTTATTAATCAACAGCACTACAATATGTAATTGCATCTGAAGGTTTTTAGTTTTTCCCTAAGACATTATGCTGTTTTGTTAAAGGTCAAAGGTTTTTCACATTAGCTTTTTTTTTTAAATAGGTAATAATTAAAATGACTTAAATGAGTGGAAGGTCTTTAAAATTGGGCACAAAACTTGGGTAGTTACAAAAAGAAGTCTCAACAATCAATTCATGCATACCTTTTGCATCTACTCAAGTTGCATGTCACAACCACATGTACGTGCATACCTGAAAAAGTTGAAAACAAAAAGTAAAATAAAAGAAAGTAAAAAAACAAAGAATAAAAAAGCAAATAAATAAAAGACAATCACTTCAGGTAAGAACGCTCACGCTTACAACGTAACCTCAGTAAATAAGAAAATTTATTGAAGGGCCATGAAAAATTGTGCGTTCCTGTGGAAAAATACTGGCTATGCCCCTGGTTAGGACTTAATTTACAATCTGTATACTGATTTGTGACAAATTCATTTGCTGAACTTGTGTGTGCAGGTATATCTGTTGGATTACGGTCTTGTGTATCGGTTTAATCCTGATGGAAATCACAAAGAATACAAAGAAGATCCGAAACGAAAACATGATGGAACAGTAGAATTCACAAGCAGAGATGCGCACAATGGTGTAGGTAAGGTGTTGCTAAGTGAGCCTCTCTACAGCTTTAAATTACAGGCACTGCAACTACAAATTTTGTTTCTCTGTAATATGCTTCTTGTTGTTGCATTCACTTTGTGTTGGTAGTTACCTCAAGGCGTGGTGACCTGGAAATTCTGGGTTATGTGATGCTTCAGTGGCTGTGTGGGAGACTTCCATGGGAACACAAACTTGATGACAAGGAATTTGTGAGGAATGAAAAAACAAGGTAAACAAGCCCCAGAATTATAGGATTCACTTATAGTGACATGCTCCATTTATATGAAAGTAGGAAGAAGTTTATCTCAGGATGGCTTTCCTCCCAGGATTTACATTTTTGTTTTAATTTGTTTGTGGTTTCATCCTGGGGTGATCGAAAACTGTTTCTCCTCAGGACAAAATTGTTGCTTATAAATAGTCATATTTATCCTGGGAAGAAAGACTGTACATGGAATGTTTTATCATGTTTCATCCCGAGATGACATTTCATCCTGGTGTTGAAGACAGGGATAAATTAACCATCCCAGTGCAAGCGTATTTCATCATGGGATTATGCACAGAGAGGCAAATAACCAGACACCAACGCAAGCTGAAGCTCATGATGCAGGACTGTCATTAAGGGCCACAACCCGTAAAACCTGTTACAACTGAAGCTCAGTTAATGTTACGGGTGATGGTTGCTTTGTAAATACGTAAGCAGGGTTCACAGAGCAAGTTCAGATGTAATGAGACTCTTGCTGGGATGAGTGCCCTTGTATTAATACTGCCCTTATGCATGTACAGTAGCAACCCACACATCTATAAGTTGCTGATAGAGCACTTTTTATGGAGTGTTGTAAAGCCAAAAGCCAAGGTAAGCCTCTCTAGTCGCAGCTCAAAATAAATAAAATTAAGAGGTTTGGGTCATCATAGTGCATAATTTGCTGTAGGTACCACATCATTAGGTGATCAATTTGTTTTTGCATAGACTTAGCTGTTATAAATAATTGATAATGCTTGGACATCCATCTTTTTAAGGTACATGAATGACATATCAAAGCTGTTGAGAGACTGTTTCCATGGAAACCATCCTGGTGGGTGTTCTTTTAAATGGAATAATGTGTGCCATAAAATGTTTTTCTAATACACTTTCAAATTTCTCGTCCAACTAAGTTTGTTACCAATAGCAGTCATGGTTTTGTCATCATTAAAAATTAATATAGCTGGCTGTCATCAGCAGCTTTCAGACCTAGAATGCAGTAGTGTTTAAATTTATAATATATTCGCTGAAAGAATGTTGCACTAGAACACCACTCATCAGCAAAACGTAAAACATCTTTGAGACCTAGTTTGCAAACTAGAAAACCATTGTGTTGTCTTCTGAAAAATTTGGCCTTTATGAAGTGACATTAAAATAGCTTTAAATTGTAAGCTTTGAGGAACTTCCATAACTGTACATTAGATGTCCACTGGCGGTTGGCAATTATTTCAAGTGAAAAAAAAATTGTCTGTTTGAAACAGTTAATATTAATAGTAATAGTAATAATAATAATAATAATAATAATAATAATAATAATTATTATTATTATTATTATTGAAATTTATCAATATAATGTTCCGACGTTTTGGCGACCTCATGACACCATTCTCAAGGAATAAACAATAAAAGCGAGTTGAACAGAGTAGGATAAGATCTGTTATGAATGAATAATACAAGTGAGTTCAACAGAGTAATTAAGATCTTAGATTTACATTAATGGGGG
The DNA here is from genome assembly GCA_016490735.1 of Pachyseris speciosa. Taxonomy (NCBI): domain Eukaryota; kingdom Metazoa; phylum Cnidaria; class Anthozoa; order Scleractinia; family Pachyseridae; genus Pachyseris; species Pachyseris speciosa. Next base: position 534,285 of record JAEMWC010000573.1, on the reverse strand, counting down.
TAATTTAAATAAATACTTTGGCGCAGATCGAATCTGTTTGTACATTCAAGCATGGTCTTAATTGTTAATTAAACTCGTTGAACTTGCTTACATTATTCATTCCTTGAGAATGGCGTCATGAGGTCGCCGAAATGTCGGAACATTATATCGTTAGTTTTTACTTGCCTGTGCATTTCTAAAGCATTATTAATATTAAAATTTATATTGCATAAATTCCATAAAATACATAACAATACTCGGACAATTAAAAAAACCTGCCATTTACCAAGGTATACATGTACTAAAAATCGTAGGATAAAAGAAATTATAAAAATGCTATATCACAATGATTAAAACCTACAGTAAAAATGCTGAAGTAAAAAAGGGTGTTTTAAGTTTTGCTTTAAAAACATCAACAGACTTGGCACATCTGACATCAAGTGGTAGTGCATTCCAGAGCTTTGGAGCCGCGCAAGTGATGGACCTATTACCACATGTTGCTCAAGATTTAAAACTACTAGGATATTAACTAAGTAAAAATTTATTATTAGAATTCTTTAGGTTGTATCGTGATAGCAGCTTAGAGAAATCAAAGAAGATAAATAAGGTGGAGCTAAACAATGAAGAATCTTAAATGTGATTATAAGGGTTTTGAAATCAAAAAAGATAAATGCCACGGAGCTAAACAGTGAAGAATCTTAAAAGTGATTATAAGGATTTTGAAATCAATTTGAAATCTTATTGGTAACCATTGTAACTGCATATAAGAAGCGGCATTATCTGATGTGGCAAAATTTGTGTTCTTTAAAAATTAATCTTGCACAAGCATTCTGCACATGTAGTTTATTCACTGAATAGTCAGGCAGGCCATATAATAAGCTATTGCAATAGTCAAGTCAACTTGTTACAAAGGCTTGATTGAGTTAGGAAGGCGTGAAACAGTTGCCAACCGGACATCTTCCATAGGATGTGCTGTAGTTCCTACTCAAAGTAGTCAGCTTATTGTAAAAGGATTAAAAGCAAAGTGCGTTTGAGTGTTAGCCTTTCATGAGGGTGCCTTGATGGAGAGCCTAATGCCTGAAACAGATTAATAAGCATTTTCATCTCTTCAAAGTGGCCACCTTATGTTAGTATTTGATTTAGCATCACAGTTTCTTTAGAAGCAAACCCCTTTTATGGTAGAAAGTAGGAATGGAAGGAATGTAGCAGGTATGCTTTACATGGGGTATTGATCTTATCCCTAATCTTGCAAATGCACAGAGCATTTTTGTTCATAAACAAATACCGGTAATGAGAAGGTTGCTTCATTCGTCTTGTAGTGGAAATGCAGAAGTATCTTGAGTACATCAACATGCTAAAATACCAACAAGAACCAGACTATGAACACGTCAGGAAAATATTCAAAGATGGTCTCAAAAAGAGAGGATGTACTGATGATGGGAAGAATGTCAAATTCATGTCAACGAGAGTGAGTTCGCCTTCCACTTCTACTGTGACAGACACATGTAATGGTCATGACACAGTAGAGGAGATCAGAGATAAGGCAGCGAGACAATGGCCAGGTGCACGGGTAAGGTTCAAGCCAATTATGTTTAGGGTTGGAAGTAACACAGTGAAGTATAAGCCTTTTTCAAACTATGGGTGAGGAGCTTTCATCTGAATCATTGCTGCTGAGGATTTCATCTAGAGACTCAAAAGTTAAAACCACCTTTAAAAGGATGATAAATAGTACTACAGGAAAGTACTGCTCAGTAGCTTTCATTCAAATGGTTTCACTTTCAATAATTCATCCACAGGGTCTAAGACTAGAGCACAGGGATATATTGCTCAATAGCTTTTATTTGAGTGATTACACCACAGGATTTTACCCACACACTCATCTGAATGGTCACACTTTAGGATTTCATCCACAGACTGAAAAGTTAGAACCACCTTGCACAGCATAATAAACTGCACCACAAGAAAGTACTGCTCAGTAGCTTTCATTTGAATGGTCACACTTTGGGATTTCATCCACAGACTCAAAAGTTAGCACTACTTGGTAGGTTTCATTTGTATGGTTACGCTTGAGGTTTCATCCACAAAGTAAAAGTATGGAACAACCTTAAACAGCTATTGGTCAGAAGGATTTGATCCTCAGACCCAAGAAGTAGACCCACCTTATGTAGCTTAATAAACACCTAGAAAAACAAATATGTGTCCTGAGGAAGCTTAAAAGGAAAGTGTTTTGGGGACTGTTACCATTCATTAATGAAGTCATCAAAAAATATGTAAACCCATTTCAATTTATTTTCATAAAATGTTCACAGTATTAATTTTTCAACATTTCATCTGTATTAATTAATTATTTTTTTATGGTGTGAATCACAGAAAAGGAAATCTGAAGAAATTGAAGACTCAAGAAGTCCGTCACCCATAAAAAAATCAAAAGCAAGCCCAATAAAGAAGTCAAAACCAAGCACAGTAAAGAAGTCAAATCCAAGCCCAATAAAGAGAGTAGCTGCAAAAAAAGGAAGTACCACGTCAAAACCAACAGCCGCAAGACCAAGGGCTGCTGGAAGAAGGAAAAAACCTGTTATGGTTGATACAGCCACTTCACCATGAACTGAAATTAAAAGGTCACACTCAAAATTCTTCCAGGGATGTTATGCCTTGGAGGTCATGCCTTTCCCCACTTGACATCAAAGACATGGCAAAAGGAGACTGTCTGATTTTAGTAACTGTAGCAAATATTAGGGACAAATGTTGACTAAAGCCTGGTTTTCGCTAGCGACGCAAGCACAAGCATAAGTAGCTCCTGCCGTGTGAAAACAACACCATGTAAGCAAATCCAAGCATAAGTGCAAGCACAAGGAAAAGGAAAAATTCTGATCCTTGCACTTGTGCTTGTGCTTATGCTTGCGTTAAGCCTGTTTTCATGGTGAAATAAGTGCTCTTGTGCTTGCGTCGCTAGTGAAAACCAGGCTTAAAGGAAGCAATTGAAGGGCTTTTTTATTTGCTTGAAAATTGCTGGTTTCTCACATGTACGTTTGTATTCTTTTCTTTTCTTTTTTTCACTGTTTTTAATTTGGTTTTCTATAAAGCACGACCAAACAACACATTCACCCCCAAATTCACTTAACATATTGTTATTCCAAGCCCTTCAGTTAATGGTTTATAAGCTATTTTAAATTGAGTTGTGTTTTTGGTTTATTGTACTTGTTTCAAAGAAAAGAAAGAAGCAGTTTTAGGTGCCCACACTGGCCAGCTCTTTCCACACAGTTCATCTAAGCTTTGCTCAGGCTTCTGGTTGCAATTTCTTTGTATTAATTTACTATTTAATTTCTGTCAAAAATAAAAATGTGGTGAGTATTGTGAAATGTTCATTTTAATTAGAGACCACCTGTTTATTTTCAAACCTTGGACAAACTGATTTGAACCCAGTTATTAACAATAGGGCTTGGGCAATGTCAGTGGTGCATAACCGACCTTGCACTCAAGGTTTTAAGCAAGCTGTGATCAAACTCTGGGGGGGAAATGGCACTAGGTTATTTGAATGAATTTTTGTTGGGTGTATGCCAGAAATGAGGGCAAATAAAACTATTCATACGTGTTTTTTTCCCTCCTGTTCTGCCATATTGCCTCTGACAGTTCGTTCAAATATCCTATCACCATTTTTCCGCAGAGTTTTCTTGCATGGAAAACAAACTCAACGTAAGACTGTTACTTTAGTTAGACATTGCGTTGTTGGCAGATGGTAGTTTGGTTTATTCATACAGATACCTACCTAATAAAATCTAAAATTGACTTTTGCTCAGGTTGCTAAAGCATCATTCAGTGCCACCAAGTATTCACACTTATGCGATCACACCAGACAAGCTGCTAATGCTTCCTGGAGTGAAGTCATTATTAAGAAAATTTGGCCATCTTCTCTAAGGTTTCCAGGTTAATGCTGCAATATGCATCCAATATTCGCATTCTGGCACTGCCAGGACCCTTAACCAGTGGATCTTCCATGGCCAATTCAGCTGCAATTCCAAACATGCTCAATGCATATGCACAACTCTTCATAACCTGAGTGATGCCTGTTGGATCTCCCGTGGAAACAAATGCTGCCATAACTGCTGTCAGTGCACATCCAGCTGCTGTGATCTTCTTAAGAATTGGATCACCATTAGATACTGTTATCACCCCGGACCCATCTGTCACATAGTCATGTTCTCCAGTCACCACGACAACACAGTTGCACTCACATGCCAGGGTTTTGGCTGGTACAAGAGCATTATCAGAACTCTGAGAACTATCAACCCCCTTCTGAGCTCCATCTGAAAAAAATAAGGTCCAGCATGTTACAATTGAAGAGTTTAAAGCAAAAGGTGCATATATTGCCATCTGGCCTTAGAGTCCAAACATCTCTAAATTCACTCTACTTTGGTATACAGACTGGTATAATTGGCCATGTTCTAAACAAGTAAGGGCCTGGGAACGAGGTTTTAAAATTTATCGATTGGAAAAAATTGGTTCCACTGCAGGAAAGAGCATCTCAAAAATGGTCACCTAACCAACTTTGACGCTGTTCAGTTGAATTGGAGCTGAAAAAAACTGATTTTGAAAATTGTGAAAATTAGAGACTTTGTATGGTTTGGAGGGACACCCTTTCCAAAATAGAGACATTTGTATGGGATTTGCTATCTGGTGGCTTTTCAACCAAATGTACTCAAACTTGCTAAAACTGCTTATTTTGATGTACACTTTCATGTGAGAGTCAATTTAGTTCAATTTCATTGATTTTCATTGGAATTTGGATTCATTCCCAGGCCCTTACTCGTTTAGAACATGGCCAATAGTGTTGGGAATGAAACTCTGCACTATATTTTCATAAGCGTACTGGGCGACCATTCAGGCACTACATAAACAAAACCAAAAAACTACACAAGCTGACTTGAATTGACAGCATTTAAAACACTTTGGTTTGCCTCTCAGAAAGCTGGAAATTGTATTTCCAAGGATTAACATTTCAAAATTCCCTGGGGGAGCATCTCCCCAGACCCCCCACCCCCTACATGCTCTTGCCTTCAACGGTTGTTTATACAAACTCTTTTCTATAAATCCTAAATCTGCCCCAGCATTAGCGTTGCCATAATTAACATTGAAAGGGTGTGTCAATAAGACAGGGCACAATGACATGTATAAAGAGATAACATTTGGGGTGCGGCAAAATGATCACACCTCTAGGCTTAATTGAGAGAATCTCATCTCTTCGTGTTTTGAACTATTGAAATGTTTTTCTGGGCTTTTCCTCAGCTAATGGTGATGACGAATTAACACGACAAGTCACGAAAAGACATCTCGTTGCATCAGTGAGATACAAGTTTCATTCAGGCAAATAACACTCAGCCCCCTCGAAGGTTGAGATTCAGCAAATTAGCATAATTATGGCTTTAAGCCTGAAACTGAACCAGTTGAAATGATGCTTGAATGATCTCTTGAAAGCCAAAACAAAAGTACAAAACAAAAAAAAATCAGATCCTTTCCAATTCTGTTTTGCAAGGTTTTTAGGGAAACATCATAAGTTAATTCTTCGAACTCTAGCCTTCAAATCACAAAATAAGAGTAGAGCGTCTATTTCTGACATGATTACTAGTTTGCATGCATGCCAAAGCAGAGCAAATTCAGAGAGATTTGGATTTTAGGGCCAAATGGCAAATACATGTTGTAGTTCAATTTTATTCTTGGTTCAAATATTTTTATTTTCTTTTGTTCTTGTGTGTGGTAATGTATGATAATGAGTACAAAATAAAAATTGTACCAAGGATAAAATTGAACTACAACATATACAACCCAGAGGGGGTGGGGGGGGGGGGAGAATACTTGACCCATATTTGGGTGTAGGGATGCCACTGGGGTTTGAAACCCTGACCCTATTTAGGCCCTCTATTTTAATTAGCAACAGCACTAATAAATAGTCCTGAAAATGATCTAATGTTGACTGATGACCTGCTAGATAAATACAGAGAAATGTCTCTGATTTCATATTGCTCAATACTTGAGGACAGTCTTGCAGCCATACCCTGTCTAGGATAGTTCCAGACCCTTATTAGGAGAGACTTGTTCAGGGCAGAGGACCCTAAAAACCATACCCTTAAGGCTATCCAGCGTCACATCTGTGTATAGACCATATGGAGGAGTACCCCTCATCCTCTTGGGGATACACCCCTTATGTCGAATGCTCTTCAGTCCTAGATAAACTGTAAGGTTGGGAGAGGTCAAAACTTCATCCAAAATTTATTTCCATGGCAGTCTTAGTAACCCAAAACTCACCAGATGTTTGAAGGTTCAGTTCCGTGCAAACACTCTTAGCCAAAGCCATGATTTCTGAGGGATTTCCCCTGATCACTGCAGGTTTATAAGAAATAACTAAATCTCTTGCAGTATTTGTTCTTAGGTTTGTGGCACCAGCTCCAACAGGGTCCAGTACCCAGACCTTGCCCAGTTCCTTTGCCTTTGCAGCAGCCTTGTGCATTGACTTGATCCATGGAGTGGAGAGAGTACCAATGTTGATCACAAGTGCTGAGGCCAAGGATACAAACTCTTCCACTTCCTCCTCAGCTAATAAATGCCAAATTAAAAACAAAAGCAGTATTAAATTATGGAAGCTTATGCGTATGGAGAATTCCTTGCCTTTGTGGGTGGCATTTTCAGTAAGTAAGCTTTTAGATTCAACACGACAGAAATTCGACGTTTGAATTGCTGCCGCATTTCTACCAGATTATGCGACAAGACCAGTTGAACATACGGCAGAAATTCGGCAGCTCAGACGTCAAATTTCTATCGAAATTGAATTCAACACCACAGGAAAGCGACATATCAACAGGACCTAATGCACCTATCAATGGTTTGCCCCAGGATGGAGGGGGCAGGGGGGGAACCCACGGGAAATTTGACCTTTTCAGGTTTTCAAATGTCAATTTCAGTCCCTACCCTTGGGTCTTCATTATAAGTCAAATTCCCACCCCTGGGGACCACAGACCTTGCACAGTAAGTTAAATAAACGAAATGATAAGCACTCACAACAAACTTTTCAAGATGACAGTCAAGTCAGATTTCCCACCCTGGGGACGGGAACATTGTGGATGTCAAAATCCCCACTCACGTGCGCTTTACGAAGCCTAATTCCCGTGGGTTGCCTGCCTCCCTCCCCCAATCCTGGGGCAAACCATTGATAGGTGCATAACAACATCAAATCTCCATACCCTCCTCGTACAACAACTTTGAAGCTTTCCACTCACCGTGTACCATGGCAGGCGATGCTCCGATCGCGAGAAGAGTATTTGCCATTATGTCCATTGACACATAGTTTGTGATACATTGAACAAGAGGGCATTGGGATCTCAGCTTCTGGAGGGCTTGCCAGCAATCGGACGCACTACACTGCACCGATTCACCGGAAGCAGGATCAGGGTGTGATGCCTGGAACATGGTTGCTTTTCAGAAGTACTGTAGTCCGTTTGGACCCGAAAGTTTCGTTTCCAGGGTTTCTCGGCGTTGCATGGCGAGAGTCGAAGACCATGATTATGTCACGCGATGTGTTTCGAAGTGATGTTCACCGACCACGGACGATGTAGGATGTGTCCACAAGAGTTTTATCAAGGTAGGTTGGTTTGAGAGATTCCCTTCTAACTTCATGGTACAAACGAGGCAAGGAGCTGTGGCAAAACCACTTATTCCACCTAATAGTTATAGATTTTTCACGCACAGAAGCTGAACAATTTGACGGATAGCTGCGGACAGCTGCGTGTAGAGGAGAAATTTTAGAATGCCCGTCCACTTTGGTTGCATTTAGTGATACATTGAATAACAATGAAGCATGCTTATTCAATGACACGTAGTTGCGTAAACAGGCCGTGTATTCAGCAATGAAAACGTAAAGGGCTGTGACTAAAAGTGGGACGGGGACGCGGGGACGTGGGACGTGGGGACGCGGGGACGTGGGACTCGGGGACGCGGGGACGCGGGGACGCGGGGACGCGGGGACGCGGGGACGTGGGACTCGGGGACGCGGGGACGCGGGGACGCGGGGACGTGGGACTCGGGGACGCGGGGACGCGGGGACGTGGGACGCGGGGACGTGGGACTCGGGGACGTGGGGACGTGGGACTCGGGGACGTGGAGACGCGGGGACGTGGGGACGTGGGACTCGGGGACGTAGGACTCGGTGACGCCGGGGCGTGGGACTCGGGCACACGAGGACGTGATAAACAAACAACACCCGAATTTTCCGCTGAATTTGCAATTTACAGTTCTCGGTGGTTAAGAGAAAGGTATTACATGATGGAGTTTGTCAGCAGACCAGTAGCCATCGTCCTTGGTCTGCCGGATATGTTTGCTTGCCTATTTTACCGTGAGAGCCCTGGGAACACAGTAGCTTCAGCGCAGGGGATCTTATACCTCGTGGGCAGCCATGGAGGACTGTACGGGTCCGCAAATGATCCCAGGACCGCAAATGATCCCGGACCGCAAATGATCCCCATATTGGACCGCAAATGATCCCGAGCAAAAAATAAGGAATGGCATGGATTGATATAAAAATGACACACAAAAAACACGTTTTATCATTTTATGAGAATTATTCCATAGTTCTTTTTTTGTTTTTTGTTTTTTGTTTTGGTTTTTAGTGGGAAATCTGTGATCTTGCGTGACGTTCTGTCTGTTTGTTGATTTCAGGACGCCGGCTGGATAGTACAGTAATTGATTTTGTAACGACACTTGTTGTGATCGTGGACTGCGAGTTTCGTTTCATGTCTTCTGTTTATTGTATTGTACATCCCAGGACGTTCGAGAACATGCTTAATCAGATTTTATTTCTGTGGGGTATATGATCAACGCTTCGGTGCGTGTGCCCGATTTCAGTGAAAATCGAGCGTGGAAACAGGCTAGCGAAGCGAGCCGCCAGTCCCCGGGTCGGCTCGCTTTGCTCGCCGATTTTTTTTTTTGGCCACGATCCGTCTTTTCGCTCCTTAACCCCACTGCGGAGCCTGGTCCCAGGCTAGTATAATTCAATTGTATAATCACAAATACAACGGAGAATTGAAATACACACATACCCGTAAAGAAATAACTGAAAAATTCCGCAGTTGATTTCGTTATCTTTTGAAATAAAAGTCTTTTGTTCACTGAGCACTCTCATTTAAAATTGTACCCAGAATACTAGAAGTGTTTCTTTCTCACATCCATGGGATCAGCCGACTGGCCTGAGGTAGGCGAGAAACGCGGTGATGTGGTTGAAATCGGAGCAGGGGTCAAAGATCATCCGAAACTTGTCACCGTCGTGTGAGCTGTGATTCCCACGCGTTCGGAAAATATGGCTAAACTGTCCTGTTCTTATTTAATTGGTATCATTTGTGAACGTTCTTGGAGTTACTAAAGATAATAACAAACACAAAGATCTCTAAAGACGGAAGGAAAAACGAGATAGGTTTGGATCCTGGTGTGATAACACTGATTGACTGCTTCACATCAGTTGCACAAATTGTGTGGCCACGTTTACCTTTTTAAAATTAATCAGATGATGATAGTTGTGAGCCATGATTTAAGGCTTTGATTAAAATAATCGCAATTCATGCCAATTCCCTATCCATACCATTTCACCTTCCATGCCATTCCTTACTTTTTGTTCGGGATCATTTGGGGTCCAACATGGTGCAATACGGGGATCATTTGCGGTCCGGGATCATTTGCGGTCCAGTTTGGGGATCATTTGCGGTCCTGGGATCATTTGCGGACCCGTACAGGACTTTCCTGGTAAGTAACTGTGTTTTCTTGTTAATCCTTTGACATCCGTGCCTTATGCTTGCTACTTTCGATACTGATGTTTACTTCAGGAAAAGTGTTGTCCAAAAATGCATATTTCTTTGATTTTCATTCCTAAAATGTGTGGATATAATTTTTGTACCTTTCTTCGATTCTTAACATGTACTTTTCTCCGGTTTTCACTCACTTTCCAGCTCGAGATCATTACGAGAGTTATCTGCACATTCTAGGAATGAAAATCAAAGAAATATGCATTTTTGGACAACAATTTTCCTGAAGTAAACATCAGTATCGAAAGTAGCAAGCATAAGGCACGGATTTAAAGGATTAACAAGAAAACACAGTTACTTACCAGGAAAGTCCTCCATGGCTGCCCACGAGGTATAAGATCCCCTGCGCTGAAGCTACTGTGTTCCCAGGGCTCTCACGGTAAAATAGGCAAGCAAACATATCCGGCAGACCAAGGACGATGGCTACTGGTCTGCTGACAAACTCCATCATGTAATACCTTTCTCTTAACCACCGAGAACTGTAAATTGCAAATTCAGCGGAAAATTCGGGTGTTGTTTGTTTATCACGTCCTCGCGTGCCCGAGTCCCACGCCCCGGCGTCACCGAGTCCTACGTCCCCGAGTCCCACGTCCCCACGTCCCCGCGTCTCCACGTCCCCGAGTCCCACGTCCCCACGTCCCCACGTCCCCGCGTCCCCGAGTCCCACGTCCCCGCGTCCCACGTCCCCGCGTCCCCGAGTCCCACGTCCCCGCGTCCCCGCGTCCCCGAGTCCCACGTCCCCGCGTCCCCGCGTCCCCGCGTCCCCGCGTCCCCGCGTCCCCGAGTCCCACGTCCCCGCGTCCCCGCGTCCCACGTCCCCGCGTCCCCGTCCCACTTTTAGTCACAGCCCTCTAAGGGCGGGGGGCGCCAAGGAAACAAGCTGGCGGGCATTACCCCTTAAATCTACCAAAGGAAAGATTGAGCCCATGCATTAGCAATTTGGTGTGGTTATATTTGCTGCAAGCCAGAATGAAAAATATTTAACAGCTACACAGACAATCTGGCAGTTTATAGTTCTCTTTTATCAAGCCAATCTATCTACCTGTACAGTAGCCTGCGAGGTCTCACGCGTGATTAATTTCGGGCGCGAGTCGCGCGCTCAAGTGTCGCGCGAGCGGCGAGAGGATTGAGGTGGGGGCGAGAGAAGGAGAGCTTGCCGTGATGCCTGAAGAATTTTCATTGCTATCCCAAAAACCGCAGGGCAGCGAGGAGATGGATGAAATTTCTACAGCCACTTTTCAGTCGAGTCGCGCAAGCAAAAATTAATCTCACGTAAGACCCCAGTGGAGAGCTTGCACCTAATAATTGCGTTTGACGTTAGGAGAACGTATGCTAATCTTGGGTGCCCTATGATACTAAGGGCGAGATTTTTCGTCGTTCGTGTACCTTTTCTGTGCCATCTTGCTTTACGTCACAAATGATATCGTGAGTTCAGCCTCACTTTATTATTATATATTTATTTATATATTTATATTATATACTTTATTATTATTATATATTATTTACGCAGGGTTTAGTAAAGTTAATAATAATGATGATGATGATGATGATGATGATGATGATGATGATAAGATTTTCAAGTGAAATGAACTACATGTATGGTAAGCAGCCAGACTCTGCATGACGAGAACATACTGGTTAGTGCTTTTGTGACATAAGATGCTGAACACATCTTGTATCAAACACACTGGTTGAGTCTGAAGATATTAATATTTGCTACAAATAAGTCACAGAACAAATTCCTTGTTTACACTTCAATATTGTTTTCTTGTTGCAAGATTGGAAATATTACTGAATCACAGCTCAATACCAGCAGACAAGGAAGCACACAACCGATCACAACCCTGTCATATCACCTTATATTACCAACCTGTAATCGATATCATTATCACATCAGACTACTGCGGAATGGATACTCGAACGCATTCCTGATCAACGATTACAATTAGTAATAATAATAAGTAGTGGTAATAGGACTGAGTGGAGTACAATTCAGGGAGTAAGCGGGCGAGTGATTTCAAATTGGCCGAGCGCGTAGCTGACACAACGTGGCAGCTACTGCTCAACATGCCCAAATAAATGCTCGAATGTGATTCAATGGTTCTTAACAGCCTTTATTTGTGTCTTAATTGGCTGCTTCAGGTCCAAACTGTCTGATTTGGCCTGTCCGATTACAGGTGTTTGTTATTGGACAGCTCAAATCGGGCAGTTTGGACCTGAAGCAGCCAATTAAGACACAAATAAAGGCTGTTAAGAACCAATCACATTCCAGCATTTTGTTATTGACACAATTATAATAATAATAATAATAACAATAACAACAATAATAATAACAATAACAATAATAATAATAATAATAATAATAATAATGATGATGTACAGTTCTTGGTTTGGAACATTTCTTCTTTTGACACTCAGTCCCCAATTTATGATGGATAACCCAACCACAAGAAGTGCAATTTCAGAGGAAGACATTACTACTTTCCAAGACGATGGCGCGATTTGTCTGCGTGGTGTGTTTGATTCGAATTGGATTGATCTTTTGCGGAAAGGAATCGAAACAAATCGGCTTCAGCCATCCGAGATGACGAGGCGCAAGGGGCACACGCATCTGTTCTTTCATGACTACAACAACTGGAGCTGCATACCAGAGTATAAGGAGTTTATATTCCAATCGGGTGTGGGAGAAATAGCAGCAAAGTTTCTTCAATCTTCGGTAAGAACAACATCGCCATGATGTTCCATAAGTAATGGCCCAAATGGCCCAATGTTGTATGTAGTTTTATTCATTTTTATGTACGGTCTTTGTCTTGTCTTGGAGCCTTTTTCTAGGAGTAAACCTCAAGACTTCCTTTTCAAAATTAGGTATGTATGTGAATTTGAATAACCATATGTGTATATGTGTATGTTATGTTATGTTAATTTTTGTGATTGTGTGATTTGTTGGTTGATTGATGGAAATATCGTGTCTAAATATAAAGTTATCTCGTCCTATCCTATCCGCTCAAAAGTAAGTTGCCAACACAATTTGTCGTCGTGGCTTAAGCTCCCTAAAACCGTTCTAAAGTTTGCTATCACAACGAGATGTTGCGCGCGACGTTTCATCTTTTATTTTTTAGGGGGAGGAGGTTGGTTCTTGATTAAGACGGAAGAAATTCCTCCATATTGCCTCTGTCTACCTTTGGATTATAAGGGAGAGTAGCTAATTGGAAGTCTAGCATACGCTGGAGACAGGCCTGTAATGTTGAGGAATTCTAACAAATGGTAAACGGATCGGCGTGCACTATTCAGTTTTATATAATAACCAAAGTCAATTTGCACGCTCCGATTGGTCAATCAGCTATGGTTTATTGTGCCCGTAAACTCATGGAAATTTTGCGCGTCTTCTGAATTATTATATAAAAGGAATATACCACAAGTTTGTATGGTTTATAGGCTGATAAACCACTGGGGATGTTGGAAGAACACTCGAAGATTCCGTAAATCACTCGCCTGCGGCTCGTGATTTACGAATTCTTCGAGTGTTCTTCCAACATCCCGCGTGGTTTATCAGTCTATAAACCATAGAAACTTGTGGTATATTGCTTAAATGGATGCACGCAGGGGGTTGCTCAGCACGAGAGAAGCGTAAGACGCCGAGAGCGAGTCTTCTAGCTTCTTGAGTGCTTAGCATACCTACCAAGTGCATCCATAACTCAATAGTGCACGCCGATCCGTTCACCAGTTGTTTTATAACATAACATAAGTATCGTAGAGAAAGCAAAGTCCCATTTTACTGCACTAACTTACATGACCAAGAAAAAAAGGCACGTGAAACTTCATTCACAGAAATTGCAACGGCTTAATACTTCGGTAGACACTATGACGATTGAAACGATACAAGTTTTGTAAAATCTCGCCCAAAAAAGCGAAATTTTAGTTTATAAACAGCGCGCACGTCAGCTATCATCAGCAGCGTTCACCCATGGGCAAATAGTATGGTTTATTGACCAATCAGAGCGCGCGCTTTTCTCTAGTTATGTTTTAAGTCAATTTACTTCACGCTACCAAGTACTTATAGAAACCGAAGAGAACACATGTTTAACAGATTCCGACCTTTGTAATGCACATTTGATTAAGGGAACAAAACAGCCAAGTTAATTTATTCTTGCTTATGGACAACACTTTGGGTTTTCTTTTTCTTAGAGAGTGGCTCTCTACTCCAATCACGTAATAGTGAAAGACAGCGGATCCACAAAGCACACTCCATGGCACCAGGACCAGGCCTACTACGAGGTCGACGGAAAGCAGGTGAATAGCGCCATTTCCGAATTACTTTTGACCTGTTTATCGAAGCGAGGCCTGGTGCTCAACCATTCGTATAAAAATGAGTTTAATTTGCACATAGTTGATTTGCACGTGAAGTAGAAACTTATTTTTATATGAAAAGATGAGCACCATGCAGGACTCGGAAAACTGTTAAAACGGTCGCCGTTATTGAACATAGAAAAAATCTTAACGTATAAGACTAGACAATTTGCACGCATTATATATTTTTCCATTTTTTGTATACGTACTCATTAGCCCTTACTAGATATTTATATTCAAAATTGCATCTTGTAACACTTGCACTGAAGAAGGCAAAAATTTATGCCGAAACATGTCTGTAAAGTTCAAAATCGTCGTTGTATATCTAATCACATTTGCTAGAAAATAGGCACTCTTGTGATTGCGTGTGGCTACTGCATCCATGCTTTGCGGGCCTATCCTGCCACCACAGGCTTTCAGTCACTTGGACAAACAACTTCATGACACAGAGGTTACAGCTTCATACAGTGGCCACAAAGAGGGGGATCGGTTGGTTCTTATGTGCGGATTTTACTGTCTCCATTTTTATCACCTGAACGCCATATATTTTGTCAACAAAAGGTATGTTCCATCTGGCTTCCGGTCGATCCAGTGTCCAAGCATACTTGCCTTCGTCTTGTGAAAGGTTCGCACACCTGGCCTGACTATTTCACACCAGTGCATTTCGACGGCCCACCATTTACATCTTATGAGGTACGACCGGGACACGACGAACAAGCAAAACATTTTCTGCCAACACCCGACGTCGATGGAAACAAGAACTACCAAGTTTTATCGTGGGATATGGAGGTATATAAAAGCACTTCGCAGTTGTATTAATAATATAATTCATGAGTAGAAAACAAGAGGAAATCACTACCGTAAAGGAGATTTAGATATGTGATCCCACCTCGTTCCCAGGGTCTCTCCTCTTCCCGCCTCCTGGAGCGAGAGGCTGCGGGAAGAGGAGAGACCCTGGGGACGAGGTTGATGTGATTAATTATCGTAGAATTTGGCGAAATTTGAAGAAGAATTTCTCCAAAGATTAATGGTTCGAGAAGCTATATCAAACACGCGGAAGGGGGTGTCATCACACACACAAACACCTCGAAGACGGTTAAAACAAAATCTCGGCTACGCCTCAATTTTTCAACCTGCTCTCTCTCCGTTTAGATATCTCATGAAACCCTCTTCCTCGTGTTTGATATATCACATATTGAAGGACTATTGTAGTTCCAAGAGAGAAAAAATAGAACTCTTGGTAAAATTTACACGCTGAATGAACGGGAGAGGGATCAGGCATCCACAGGTATACGCTTTAATCAGCTCTCATTTTACACACTTAGAGAGTGGTGAAAAGTTGACACCTTGGTGATATGCTGTTAATAGGGAGCTTTAGCAACGACGACGGCAACGGCAACGACAACGCCACAAAACAATAGGTTTAATGAGCAAAAACAATAGCTCTGCACGTGCGTTTTACATTTTGGTACATTTCTTTCCCGTCCTCTGCAAAACAACAGCGTGAAATGACCAAATTTTAGGTTTGGGCGAGAACGGGAGCGTGTGACTGTAAAGTTTTCTTTCTTTTTCCTTACTTTAATGGCGTTCATAACCATTTAGTCCCTGAATAGTTCGCCAGTCTTTTCCAAGTTAAACAAATTGGAATAATAACGAAAGCGTAACAAAAACGAGAAGTCCTATTTTGAAGTGACGTTTTCGTTGCCGTCGCCGTCGTCGTTGCTAAAGCTCCCTAATAATAACCGCATACGCGCGCTTGATTCTTTCCACACCCTTCCTTACGAAACCCTCCCCGATCACTCGATTTTGATCCTTGTTTCATTGGCTTAGCTGAATTTGCTTGGATTTTTGCAGCCCGGAGACTGCATAGTATTCCACATGAGAACAGTCCACGGTTCTTACGGTAACAACCTCCCCACCCCTCGCCGGGCATTCTCCACTAGATGGCTCGGAGACGATACTGTGAAGGGAGAGAGACCGTGGATGAATCTACCACCAAGCCAGCAAATGACCAAACTGCAGCTGGGAGGCAAACTCGTGGAGTCTGGTTTATTTCCTGTGGTTTGGTCTCGCGGAGAATCCTAGATCTCTTAAACAAAAGCTATTCGCGATCGCACAAGGTCTGCTATAAAAGAGCTAAGTTATGGATGCGTTAGAATATAGTTAGACTTGCCACAAGTCGACCTCTCGAGAAGCCGAGAGGAGCGAGGTTTTTAGGCCGCGAAGCGGCTGGGCGAACGACGAAGTCGCGAGAGGTCCCTATTTCCCGCGCCATATTAAATAGGACGAAGGACTTTTTAGAAAGTCTAGAATATAGTAACAGCCGCGAAAATTGCAAACGAATTAAATAATGTCGGTCGTAAAATGAATAAATAAGGTGATGACAACCCCCAGTTGATTCTGTAATGTACTTTATACAAGTCTTCCTTCTAAAAGTTAAGCTTAAGTTTCAAATACTAGTTTTGTAAGGAAGCCATAGCGTGATCCCGAACTATTCGCTCGGGTTCATCACATACCCTATATTTCATCATATATGCCTGGCTAGAGTTTTTAAACTCCACGCAACTATTGGAAGAGGTGTATAAATTGCAAAGCACGTGTAACGGAGACGAGAAAATCAGGCTGAAAGGAAACTGAGTGAAGGCTAGCTTTTTAGTTTTCCCCTCCTTCGCCTTCCGTTCGCTGGGACCTATCCTTTCGTTCGAAAATAAGCATGACCAGCTATACAGGCACAACTCCCTTTGTCCCCCCACCCCGTCCTGAGGGTGTCCCATTTACGTGCTCAGAAACGCAGACTTGAGTGAAATTTCGGAGCCAGCTCAAGGGAGACACAAGTTCAGAAATCCATAGCGACCTTCAGATCGGAGTACGAGTACGACTTTTCAATTCCTAGTCGCAAGCTTAGATTATCATGTATGACACCATCTCTCTAGAGCCTCATTCTATTCTCTTCAACAATACTGAGGAGCGAGGCCTCTGAGACCGCAGCTGTTTTGAAATTTCAAAGTCGTACTCGTACTCAATCTCAATCGTAGTCTGATCTGAAGGTCGCTATTAAACCATGTTTTACTAAGATCTTTCTAGGTTTCTTCTTCACTACAAGAACAGTTTTGTCCGTTTAAACACCCTCGCGTGGCCGTTTGAATAACTTAACAATATCCTTAAGCACTTGCACTATTAGCTTTCTGACCCCTTATTACTCGACCACTTGACCAGAAGGAGGAAGGAGAAACGAAATTTTGAGCCAGTGTGATGTAAATATCCCTCCGCCCACAAGGGAAATCGGTCGTCGGCGGGTCGTTTTGGTGTAAAAAAGTACGTATCGATAATGACTATTTCTGTTCAAGAGTCTAAAATCTGGAGACGCTGTCTAAAAACTTAATAGATTTGGATTTTAGAGACAAGGAGATCTGTTTCTGGTAAGCCGTGTAAAGGATTAAAAACGGGTATGGGAAGAGTTAAATACTTTGGTCTAAAAGATGGTCACGACGTGGACAACACATCCCCCACCAGGAATTCCCAAGGTACCTCTGTCGATCATAGAAAGGCCTGGATCAAGGCCACTCAGAGGAGCAGGGTGAACGGCAGTTCACTAGTATAGCTGTATGCGCTAGAGATACGAGACCGGGGACCCATTGTAAAACTGCTCTACGACGAGTTCAAAGATAAGTAAATAAATCATGAAGGGCAATTATATCGACTTACCATATTTCATCGTTGTGAACAAAATTACAGGCTTTCACTTTTCCTCTCACTCCAAACATGTTTCCCTTCTAGTCAGGTAGAACTTTTGTCTGCTATTATGACGCCAAACTGTTTGATTGTGCGCAAGTTTACGACTGGTGCGCACACATAAGAGAAACTATGTGTAATAAATTTGGCGTAATTACTAAGACTCCTTTGCTTGGTAAGATAAATAATCAAAAGGCCTTCTGTGGAGCAACCCTTGAATGCTGTTGTAGCGAAACCTAAGACCCCCGAAAGTTGAGACCTAAGACCTAAGACCCAAAACCTAACACCCCTTATTTTCTTTTGTTTTCGAAGACCCCTATTTTTGTTCTCTATTACCTTGATAAGACGATCGTTTGCATTTGCAATTAAGACGCTATATTCTTTTTTTTTTTCTATTCTTTGCTTTGTTGGAATAGGTAAATACACAAATCTGTGGTTTAGCCTGAGGAGGCAATGTTGTTCATGCTTTTTTTTGTGGAAAGATCCAGGGGAAAGATGGGAAAATGTTCCGGGGCAAGGGCTTGCCCCCTGGCATACATTTCCTTTTGTAAAAAATAGCAAGTTTGGGGTCTGATATTCCCTGCTAGCAGAGGCCTCTTTTCCTTGTATTCAGGGTGCAGGAGAAAAGAGACCCCTGCCATGAGTGGAAACGGTCTTTGATCATGCCGCCGTCCGTGGTCGTGGACGGAGGTTTTAAAACGCATGCTCCTTGTATTGTTTGCTGAACTGTGACTTTCTAAAAACATCACGTGATGGTTCGGACGCTAAGAAACCGCATGCTCAACACAGACCGTTTCGACCCTTGGCAGAGGTTTCTATTCTTCCGCAAGCCTGAATACAAGGAAAAGAGGCCTCTGTTTATTTATTTATTTATTTATTTATTTATTTATTTATTTATTCAATGGCAGCGCCTACAACTACAAAGAAAAAGGAATGGAAACATAGTGCCATAAGGATGATCCACAAAAGAGTCCTTGACCTCATTCGAGGCAGATTTCCTAAAGATGCACTAAATAATAATGTGATAATAAGGGTAACAAAAAATTTTCGCTTGACACAGATTATAGAAAAGATACATGCAATTTAGACAGATTGCTAGCAGGAAAGGTCTCATATTTCCACAAGTTTGCGACGGATCACTTATGAAACCTCGCATATTTACTAAATTTGGCATGATGAATCGATCTATGGAAGTTGCTTTTTGTTTTTATAAAAAAAATGTGAAAAATTGTTCTTTTGCGTGACATCGTCGAAGTCCATTGTATCCCGGATAGATTTGAATTTTGATCAGGGCACGTGACCAAGAATCAACTAATCACATTGCTCGTTTTGTTGAGTGAAAGAGGAGTCCGTAAAAGAATTGCATCAAGGTGGGTTGATTCATTAGATTGCATTCCAACTTTTTAAAATTTCAACTGAAGATGTAAGTGATCGTCGCAGTTATGAACCCACGACCTTTGCGCCACCGCTGCAGTGCTCTACCAACCGAGCTAAAAACAAGCCAACTCGGAGCAGAGGTCGTGGGTTCGTGTTCAGAACTACGATGATTGCTCACATCTTCATTCTTCAAGGCCCTGGCAAACGATTACACATTGTTGCGGACACATATGTTTCCCTGTTTGCCCGCGCGCGCAACATTTGTTGCGGACACAAAATTTGTGTCCGAGACAAATGTTAGTTTGCGCAGCATGGAAACACAACATTTATTTTGTGTCCCGCTCGTTTGCTCGACCAATAAACGTCATGAGCAACAATGTGTCCTCGTTTGCCAGAGCCTTTAATCCGCAGTCAAATGTATGATTTTCATATTTTCATTCTCATATCTGCCATATACTTTGACTGTTTGTTCAGGCAAGGAGCCTCGCACAACCATGCATGCACACGTTTATAAACTTTTCATGCACACAAGCTGAATAATTTCTGCTGGTTGAGCAGCCTGAGGGGAAATTTTAGAATACCTGTCCATTTGGTTACTTTTCTCTGAATGACAACGAAGTATGCGTATTCAAAAGTTCAGCCGCGTGAGTATTCATTGTTAATAATATTTAATTCATTCATCATTCATATTTTCCTTATCAATTCACGCATCTCACATTTATTGAAAACTTCAATCACTCAGACCGAAAGTGATAATTTGTTATGTATATGCTGTAGTTCAATTTTATCCTTTGTTTAATTATGTTGTAGGCCTGTGGCAGTCGGCTCTAGCTCGGTGTAAAAACCTGTGAAACTCACGAATGACGTAAAACAAAGAAATCAAAACACTCTAAACAATGGCGTACAGCAAAACAATACCTCATAAAACAACTCAAGCAGTTTAAGGCCTGGGTTTAGATATATGTTCATAAATATGGTTGATCGCCAATATCTTCCTCCAGATTTCCTAGAACTGGATGAAACTTTCCCTGAAGATAAATCTTGCTGTTCTTGTTTGCCTTAACGTATAAATTGGATCACGTGATCAGTCACATGATCAAAATTTGAAAAATTCTTAAATCGGCGATGCGGTGGCGGATTTTAAGTTTACAGATAAATAAATCAGCGTTTTTAATATAAATCCAACATATCTAACTTTCTACGCTTGGGGTGATTGTTCACGAGTTTTAGTTTTTAAATTATCAACATCTAAAGGTTGAATTCTGGGACGAAAAATGACCTTTGCCCTCACAACTCTTTTGTTGAGAACGATGGACGGTCACTCCAAACGTGAGACGCTGGAAATAATTAATACGCACAAGAAAAGCGTTTTTATTCGATATCATATCCTACAAAAGTCACCTACTCCTCAAATAAGCGATGATTTCAAAGCAATGGTCACGTGCCACGTCACGTGATCTATGATAACGTTTATTGTATGTGAAAATGTTAAGGATGATGACAACTACCCATGTGCCGAATTTCGTTTCATTGTCATTCCTCTGGGCTGTTATATCACAAAAAAACGTTTTCTCTAATAAACGCCCCTGACCCAGGCCTTAAACTGCTTGAGAAAAAAAACCTCGCCAGGTTTTTACACCGACGGGTAAACCCATAAATTCGGTTCGTTTTATCCACAAATCGAGACGTTTTTTTATTTTTGAAATGTTTTGTATTTAATAATTGTCCATAGCTGCTAGTCACAGCCATATCCGTTCGAAACCAGAAGATTTTCCATCAAAAAGTGTGTACGGGAATTGACGACGAAACCCTTTGACACAAATAAAGCTGCATTCGCAAAGCCGTTTTCAGTGCTTTCAGTGTTCGAAATAATTATTTCTAATGAAAATAACGCAATCTAAAAATATTTTTGAGTGACGCCATCGCGTCTAGCCACAATTAAAACACAAGTTTGCATTGAGAAATATTCGTTTTAACTAAACGCACCACTTTGACTCTTGCCATTATTTCAGTAAGTTTTAATTTTGAATATCCAAAAGCATGGCTTCAAAGGTTATTTTAAAGAATTTGCCTTTCACACCGGCAGTAAAACGTGTAAATTGCATAATTATGTCAGAAACGTGTAGTTTCCCTGCAACAGTCCTGTTAGCCTGCGTGCAGACGTCTCCTATTTCCTTTGTTGCACGCGTGCAGCAAAGGAAATAGCAGACGTCTGCACGCAGGCTACAAATTTTGATTTTGCAGTGCGTAGTAGTTCGGCTGTAGTGGTCACACGCACGCTTTTACGTAGATATTGATACGAGAATACCATTTCATTGCAAAATATGGGAATTTCAAGCTTCTTTTCGGCTGTAGAACGACTATTCAGGTCAAATTTGCATACGAGTGCGTATCAAATTTCCCTTGCGTGCGTTCCAGCTTCTTCGAAATGGATCACAACCAATCAAGTGTATCTTGCATGGAAATCCTTGCCATGACTGTGCGAATCTAGTTCCTGTGAGAAATTCACAG
>JAEMWC010000573.1:492500-497500 GCA_016490735.1 Pachyseris speciosa | reverse complement strand
TCGCAGTCTAACTATTGCGATTTTGTGGATTTAGGTATCTGAAATTAAATAAGCATTACCCACAAAAGTATTCTACAAAACTGTATTCTGTCGTTTGAATTTTACCGAACCCATGCTAGACTGCATTGCAGGCGTAAAATGAGGAATGGGAAGGAGGGAGGGAAAAGGTAGAGGGGATTGGGTATTTCCTTTCTTCCCGCCAGTCCCCTCTCCCTTTTCCCTCCCTCTTCCTTCCCTTTCTATGCCTGCCACGCAGGCTGAACCCACAGCAGGTAGTTCTAGTGGTTCACAATACTGTGCCATATGATCAATTTTGCTAGAAAAAAGGGTTACGGGTCTTACAAACGGATTTTACTGTATTCATTTTTGTCACTCGGGTATCATATTTCTATGTACAAAAGGTATGTTCCATCTGGCTGCCTGTCGACCCAGTATCCAAGCATACTTGCCTTCGTCTCGTGAAAGGTTCTCACACCTGGCCTCACTATTTCGAGCCAGTGCATTTCGACGGCCCACCATTTCCAGTAAAACCAGGACATGAGGAACAAGCAAAACACTTTCTGCCAGCACCTGACATTGATGGAATCAGTGACTATCAAGTTTTATCGTGGGATATGGAGGTTAGTAATTAAGGGCATTTCTCAAATTCATTTATTTACTAATTCATGATGGGAAAACAGAGGAGTCACTGCCGTGAGGGATGTTTGGATATGATCCTAACTATCACAAAATTTGGTTAACTTTTGCTGTAAATTTCTCCAAGAATTATTCATGGTTTAAGAAACTATATCAGACACATTTGAAAGAAGAAGATTGTGTCATCAGATCGAAGCCGATGACAAAACTTGGCTGTACCTTGTTTTTCAACCCTTTATTCTGATGAAACTTACCCCGTGTCTAGACTTGAGCGTTTTACCTAGGTATTGGAGTTTACTTACCGGTACCTAGGTAAATATTTTGCGTGTGTAAACGCCAGCTGATACCATGGCAAACGCCGCCCGAGACAATAGAAAGTTAACCAAGGTAAACGTTCGATTAACCCTGTGATCAGGCATGGTTTAGGTCGGTAACCAAGGTTGAAATGACAGATATATCCACTAGCGGTCGCATGGTATTTCGCATCCCTTGGTGTCGAGATTGTGTCAGTCTCATTCGATTACGTTTTCTCGACTTCGTTTTCACGTTTGTTTGTGATCAACCTACGAGTCACAGCAAATCCGGACCAACCACTCGGACAATGTAATCGAACGTACGTCTCGATATTCTGAAGTTCTCTTTCCACCAATCTTCAGCGAAATCTCCGTGATAAGGGTTTCGAACGAGAATTGCATGATTTCTCTGCCATGACAAATTTCAGAAGCAAAATCAATCGGTTTCGCCTCGACTTCTTGAGGTGCTGCAAACATAAGAGCCGCTAAAATCTTGATACCTGAGTTTGCTGGTCAAGAACAAGAAAACAAAACGCGAGGACTACAAGAGCCGCAGCTTCTTATAAACACGGGCATTTTATGCATGGATTTTATTAGAATTTGCCGCCAATTCGATTTGATCGTTATCGTGATTGATGGCAGGTTTACCTCGGTTATTTGAGCCAGTATAAACACGGTAGAAATGTACCAAGGTTTAGTCAGTAAACTTTTACCTCGGTAAATGCTCAAGTGTAAACACAGCATTACTTCTTTTTTCTTTCCTGATCAAAAACAGTTCCCAGTGTCCCCAATTAGTAGCCCGGATGGCCAGCTATGCCTGGCTGATTGGTTGGATGGTTGCTTCCTTGGCTGGTTGGCTGATTGGTTGTCAGATGGTTGGTTCGTTGGTTGGATGGTTGGTTGGTTGGTTAGCTGGTTGGTTGGTTGGCTGGCTGGACAGAACTGGCTGGATGGTTGGTTGGTTGGATGGTTGGCTGATTGGTTGGTTGGTTAATTGGATGGTTAGTTGGTTGGATGGCTGATTGGTTGGTTATTTGGCTGGCTGGTTGGTTGCTTGGTCATGAGGGGACGCAAGTGACTTCTACTGTAAGTATCTCCTCCCGCTAAGATTTTTGTCTTGCGGTGGCGGCAAGCGTTATAATCTGTCGTATGCGGTTTGAGTCATTTGTCATCTTACTTATCTTCGGCATCTGGAAAATGTTGTTATTTTAACTAGGCATGGTTTCCAGTAACAGCGAAACTTTCATTATATTTCACCTCGTGACCTGCCTCAACCTCGTCGACCTTCACCTCGTGGCCTGCCTTAACCCGCGAGTTGACAGACAGTTTACTGTGGTCGAAGATAGCACCGAGTAAGGGATTTGGTCCCTTCACTCTGGTCATAAATCCTGATCTTTCTTGGACAAAAACTGGTGTGTACTAAACCACCGTGTTTGTGCCATGAGTCTTATGCTCACTTCATAACGACGGAACACTTGCTCGATTGAAGAATTTCTTGAACGGCCTAGATTTAAATTGTATCTAAGGAGAAGTTGTAATCGAAAGAGAAACAAGCAAGCTCATTCTAAAACTATGTGGTCGTCCCCGGGTAGCTCGAAATCCTAAAGAACTAATGACGCAACTCAATGTTTGTTTTGTCCATCCGAACTGGCGGATGACACACTTCATGCAGTTCGATGTTACACGAAAGAACTTATCATGCAGCTTCATGTTTTGTCCATCCGAACTGGCGGGTGACACACCTCATACAGTTCTATGTAACACAAAAGAACTTATCATGAAGCTTAATGTTTTGTCCATCCGAACAGGAGTATGGAGTAACCAAGAGATAATAATATTGTACAAGTTATAATAATAATTTGTCTCACTTTAAGATAGTGGACTGTGACAAAAAATACTTATTTCCCTGCATGGGGAGCAATTATCCTGCTACTATTAATGTAGCAGGGGCGTAGCGTCCATATACGCACGTACGCCCGTGCGTACAGCTGAAATCTGGAAACAAATTTCAGTTTTTCTTCCCTTATAGCATTTGTCAAAGTTGCCATAAAATAGGACCGATTTTTAAATTTCGAATTATACTGGCGTGTGTGTTTGTTTTTCCAGTACCTTTTCATTAATCCATAAACGACAAGTAACGCTATTTGGCTCCCTAGACTTGTTAACTCTCTAGTTATTTTAGGAGGCCAACACCCTTTAAGCTTTAATTTTTATTTGATATTAATTTCTTCGTTTGTAAATATAAGAGCTAATACAGTTGTTATTGTTGTTGTAACGTAATGGTGGAGTGAAACGAAAGAAAAAACTCTACCTCTGCGGTCCTTGCCTTTCTCCAATCCCCTGTCCCGGGTTATTTATGAAGAGATTGAAAACGCCCTTACGAAGTACCATGACAGAAGGGGGGTTGAGCTCTTTAGCAATTTTGCACATTCACAAGCACAAGGACGTTGACATTGATGATGTTATAACAGAGTTCACTCGTCTGAAGGGTAGACGTCTTGCCCTTTGCTTGGAAACCCCTGTTTTTACCATTGTTTTACCCCCTTTTTTGTTGTAGGTTACCGAAAACTCTAGAGATGGGTAAAATAAACAACTAACTACCGCATTTTTCCGTCGCATTTATTTCTAAAAAAGGTTCCGCGGAAATAGTTGGAAATGGCATTTCCGAGACCCTAAATTTCAAAATTTTCTGGGGAGCATGCCCCCAAACCCCCATAGTTCCAAATTTCCGCGCTGTGCGTACACCTTCAAAATCTCACGCTACGCCCCTGTGTAGTTGAACAATTTATCCTGAAATGTACGCATGTTTGCCGCCTCTACTTTAGCTACTTGTATGTTTTCAGCAGGTGATTCCCTATAATTGCATGGCGCATC
Source organism: Pachyseris speciosa (assembly GCA_016490735.1). Taxonomy (NCBI): domain Eukaryota; kingdom Metazoa; phylum Cnidaria; class Anthozoa; order Scleractinia; family Pachyseridae; genus Pachyseris; species Pachyseris speciosa. The sequence continues at coordinate 493,697 of JAEMWC010000573.1, read as the reverse complement.
CTCACTGCGCATAATTTATGGCGTCATTTAGCGCGCGTACGGGCGCGCGCGCATTAGAAACATGGCGTATTTGCCTTGACATTGACTGTTTGTCAGCCGAAATTTCCCTTTGCGGTCGTGTTGCAAAGAAACGAGCACGGTGACCCTCATTTTTTTATTTCATAATTTCAATGAGAACAGTATCCTCAATAACTGAGAAAAAAATTAGCAGAAATCCATGGCTACTTTTTTGGCAAATGAAATAAATTCTAAAGAGGGAGACAACGGACTCAACAGCGCATGTCCAAATTATGTTTCCTTTAAAGGATAAAAAGTGCAGGGTATTTGAAGACATTTTTTTCTGGGACATAGGTGAATAAACAATCAAAGAAAGCCAAACTCTGTATGATATAACACGCTGCTTTGAAAAATAATCGAGCTTATTTGTTGCGCACGGAGATTACCAAAAGTCACGTAAATAACCGTATTTGTCAGCATTGTGGCGTGAAAACAAGCACGGTGACCCCCTCTTTTTATTACGTTTTTAATATCTCCTTGTCCTGTAACAACAGCATACCAAGTTATGGCGGGTTCTTTTACTAGGGAATCACCTTAACATGATGATTCAGAGGATTTGCATGTTAGTAACTAAGAGGAGACATGTGCTTGAATGTGGCATACTTTGTGTTTTGACCGCAAAGGTCATTTCTGGGTTATCAACGCCACTTTGTTGGAACCCGTGTTGTTTTCGTCTAGCGACTGTGATTTTTACGCCCTTTGAGGTATTTTATCTCAGTTTGGTTTAACTCACTTCAGTGTGTCCGTTGACCGTACAGCCAGTCTCGATGTCTTTATAAGGATACGGGTTTTAGCCGGGTAATAATCTTTATCTTGCAATATTGATATTGCCGGGCCCGGCCATTTGTTTTTGAAGCAAGATGTTGTGTTTGTATCACGGCTATTTACGGTCTTTCGATCCTTTTTTTTTAGCGCTGTAGCTTCTAAGAGAGCTATGCATCACCTGAGATTGATCGCTTAGCTTTAGTAATGGCTATGTTTTTGTCATCGCTTCGTTCCTCTCTGTGACTGCGCTGTTAATATTTCCCTCCTTTCGTTAATGCCAGTTTATTATAGAGTACGTCTTTTTTTCTTCTATACTTTTTGCTGCTTAAGTCTCTCTTCACGCGTGTTTGGACGTGATCTAATGCCCCGCTTTCG
>JAEMWC010000573.1:460000-487500 GCA_016490735.1 Pachyseris speciosa | reverse complement strand
ATTGTTTGACTGATTGATTGATTGACTCTTCCTCGTGTTTGGTGTGCTACATGAAGGACTTGTAGTAGGAGAGAAAAAATACACCGAAGATAGAAGTTATTCCCCGGTTGAATGTGAGAGAGATGGGGTAGGGAGTAAATGCCTTTGAAAATAATTTTATCCACAGCTATGTGCTTCAGTTAGCTCTTGTTGTCCAGACATTAAGAGTGGAGAATTTTTAGGCCGACACCTCGGTACTACGTTGCCAACTTTCATGCATTATATTCACTGATCACTCAGTTTTGATCGTTGTTTCATTGGCTTAACTGAATTTGTTTGGATTTTTGCAGCCTGGAGACTGCATTGTATTCCATATGAGAACAGTCCACAGTGCTTACGGTAACAACCTCCCCACCCCTCGCCGGGTATTCTCCACTAGATGGCTCGGAGACGATACTGTCAAGGGAGAGACACCGTGGATGAATCTACCACCGAGCCAGCAAATCACCAAACTACAGCTAGGAGAGAAACTCGTGGAGTCTGGTTTATTTCCCGTGGTTTGGGCTCGCGGAGAATCCTAGATCTTTTTAATGCAAGCCATTAGGCAAGGTCTGCCATAAAAGAGCTAAGTTGGGGATGTATTGGAATACAGTACAGCCGCAAAAATTAGTTAATAAGGCAATGACTTAATCCCCAGTTTATTCTGCAATGTACTGTGTACATTTAAATGTAAGATGTAGAAACATTTGGTTTTATCATCAACTGAGTTGATAATGTTAATTGGCCACTGTAAAGAGATTTACAAGCTGACGTTTCTTTACAGTGGCCAATTTACATTATCAACTTATGGAGATGTGAATACTCGTCGCAGTTATCAAGCAGTAGTGAAAGTAAAGTCTGAAAAAAAATCAGGCTTGTACAGGAGTCGAACCCATGACCTCTGTGCTACCGGTGCATTGCTCTACCAACTGAACTAACAAGCCAGCTGGGAGCTGGTCATTTTTTTGGTTCATAATATAGCGTCTATACCCGTGAGTGATGAATATGTGAGTATGAATGTATGAAAATCATATATTTGAACTGCAGATTAAAGAGTGAATATGTGAATCATCATTGCAGTTATGAACACTACTTAAGGAGTAGTAAAAATAAAGCCTAAAAAAATTCAGGCTTATATGGTAGTTGAACCCATGACCTCTGCGATACGGGTGCAATGCTCTGCCAACTGAGCTAACAAGCCAACTGGGAGCCGGTCATTTTGTTAGTCTGTAATATACCTATGGGTGATGAATATGTGAGAATGAATGTATGAAAATCATATATTTTAATTCCCAGTTGGCTTGTTAGCTCAGTTGGTAGAGCACTGCACCGGTATCGTAGAGGTCATTGGTTCGACTCCCATATATTAGCTTGAAATATTTTAGGCTATATTTTCACTACTGTTTAAGTAGTGTTCATAACTGCGATGATCATTCACATCTTCATTCTTTAATCTGCAGTTCAAACACGATTTTCATATATTCATTCTCACATTATCAACTCATTTGATAAAACCAAATAGCTCACTTTGGAAAAGAACCGGAGCAAGTAGCAGCGCAAGTTATTGTGGGATTGTTTGGTGGAATGTCTTGGGACTGTTTGTATTATCACACAATTCTTCACACAGCAATCTCGATCCCAGTCGTTTGCAAAGTGAGCTATTTTCGTGTACCACTTCCCCACCGACGCAGCACCATAGTTTCTTTAGAAACTAACCCCCTTTATTCATTTGCTATGTAAGATATAATGTTTCGCATGTACCGAATATTTAGTCTATGTATCTAATAAGGCAAGTATTTTAAAGTATTTACCTCCCATCGCTACTAAAAATTAAGCTTAATTCTCAAATCCTAGTTTTTTTTTAAGGAAGCCATAGTTTGATCCCGAACTATTCGCTCGGGTCCTTAAATTAAACTTCATGCAACTATTGGAAGACCCTTGGAAGGGGTGCAAGGTGAGAAATCAGACACAAATAAAGGGAAATGGGTGAAGGCCAGCTCAGTTTTAGTTTCTCGCTCGCCTTCCCTTTACTGAGACCTTTCCCTTCGCTTGTAAATAAGTATTGCCAGCTATTATTTACGTACGCAGACTTCAGATATCAATAAAACATGTTTTACTAAGATCTTTCTAGGTTTCTTCTTTACTACAAGAACAGCTTTGTGCGTTTAAACACCCTCCCGTGGCCATTTGAATAGCTTAACAATATCTTGTTTCCCACGCGCGTGTCTTTCAACCTCGTTTCGTTGCAGTACCTCGGGTTTCCAGTCGATCATTTGTGATGTAGTCCCGGAAAAAGCCAACCTGTCGTTGCCGGCAGCATTTTGCTTTGTCACAGTCTTTTCCTCGCTGCGTTCAGTAGGTTTGCTCTCTAGTTCTCGTTCCTCTTGTATATCAAGCTCGTTTTGGCCGATCTTCAGCGTTTCGCGTTGTAACTGCAAGTATAAACGTTTATAGTGTTAAGGTGACCGACTAGAATCGAGTTTTTTCTAATGAGCGGAATTTATTTGAAGAGTAAAAAAGGCGGTATCGCGAGTTTGTACAGTTTCACTCAAGGTATAATTTGGTCGAAGCAAGCCGTCTCGCGAAGGCCAGTCAACTTGAAGTATATATACATGCATATATGCTGTAGTTCAATTTTATCCTTGGTTCAATTTTTATTTTCTTGTGTGTGGTAATGTATGATAATGAGTACAAAACAAAAGAGAATAAAAATTGAACCAAGGATAAAATTGAACCACAACATATACATACATATATGATATATATAGTTAATTGAAGCTTCCTAAGCCGGGGGTTTTCAGCATCAGTAAAAAAAATACAAATTTAAAGTAATCAAAAAGATAAATACAATAATTACATTAAAAATATCTTCGCAGCAAATAGGGTAGCAGTATTGGCAAATGTCATTTTTTTATACCCATTTAAGCCGGTTACAGACAAGCAAGTTTTCCTTGACAAGTGTCATTGACACGACAAGTTTTCTTTGGCACGTTTTGCCTTCACAAGTTTTATTTGCTGGTGTGAACGAATGAACAAATTTTCTTTGACAAATATTCACTGTAGCCAGCAATTCAATTACACAGCGGACGGCAATTTTTTTGACAAGTTTTCCTTATTGACCCTAGCCTCCTTCGCAGACGTCTTTGGGCTCGTCACGCGTTCCTTGCCCACGAACGTCTGCTGAACTGAACTGCCACTTCCGTTCGTCGGCGGTTAGCCTTTGTTTTGAAGAAACCAATAACGAGCTGCATAAGAATGAAAATCGACACCCGATTCACGTGCATCGTCTGTGAAAATAATCCAAGGGTCGAAGTCCTACTTTCCATAAATTGGAAAACTAACTATGATTGGCTAACCGCCGCGAAAGGAAGTGGTAGTTTAGTTCAGCAGACGTTGGTGGACAAGGAACGCGTGACGAGCCCAAAGACGTCTGCGAAGGAGGCTATGTTGACCCGTACAGACGAGCAAGTTCTGCGATGTGTCAAGTTTTTCCTTGACAAGTCCACTTGTTCAAAAACTAGCATGATAGTTTTTGAACAAGTGCACTTGTCAAGGAAAAACTTAACAATTTTTTCTTTACACACCAGCAAATAAAGTTTGTCAAGTCAAAACTTGTCAAGGAAAACTTGCTCGTTTGTAACCGGCTTTAGATCATTTTTCTTAACCCACGGGCTCTCAACTTAATCACTCGTTTTGGGAAGCATGATTATTACAAGTAGCGGTTTTTCCTTTATCATGCATCAAGCCAGAAAATGGCCATTACGAACGGTGGTGTAAATTGTTGAAAGCTGCCGACTAACAAGTTCCCGGGGACGGATCGAGGGAGAGTTCGGGAGGTGCGGTCGAACCTATAAAATGAAGGCCCCGTCCACACGTATCCGGATATTTTGTAATGCTCAAATTTTTCTTCCCGGATTCGCCATCCGGCGAATCCGGAATGCGAACCCGCAACTTGTTAAATCCGCTCTCCAGAGTGGAAATGTTTGAATACGCAAAGAATTTGAAATCGTGTGGACGGTCGAATCCGGATACTTTCAAATCCTATGGCGTTGTCAACTCGCACGCCTAATGGCGTATGATCTGTTGACAATAGTCACAGAGGAGTCCTGGACGGGCAAATTCGATTTGAATACGTTACGCGTGGACGTGAGAATTTTGGAATCCGAAGAGAAAAAGTTGCGGATTTAAAAATATCCGGATACGTGTGGACGGGGCCTAAACCGCTAACGTCTAAAAACTTGCAGCTACCTCAAAAACCTGGTGAAATAAAAAATTAAAATAATATTAGTCCTTACCTGACGGTACTCACTGGCCAAAAATCCCCACTTGTCCGGCCAACGCCTTTGTGACAGAAGCTCTCTGTTGACGTGATCTTTCCTGCAAATTACCGAAGTCGAGCTTTTATCAACTTAATTTCATTGTTCTTTATCATAAAATGCCAAAAGTGTCGGAACATTACCGACGTGATCGAGATAATCCCTGTGGTCATAGATTGTGAGCACTCAGATCACTCGGTATTATACAAATATTAAAGAAATAAAAAACGCGCCGAGTGCATTGTTGAGTTGTATAAGCACGCGAGAATTTTTAAGAACACCAGAGAAGTGCTTAGAGAAGCACCAGTCGTAGGCGAGTGCTTCTCGCACTTAACTCGAGTGTTCGTAAAAATTCCCAAACGCTTATATTGCTGAAAACTTGAAGAGGAACAATTTTTTTTAAATTTCTTTTATAAAATGTCCCGGAGATTCTAGCGAGCTTTCAGGCCGGAAGGATGAAATTGGCCATGTTCTAAACGAGTAAGGGCCTGGTAACGAATCCAAACTTCATTGAAAATCAATGGCATTGAACTAAATCGATTCTCATATGACAGGGTATCTCAAAATAAGTCCCTCCAAACCATACAAAGTCTCTAATTTTCACAATTTTCAAAAGCTTTTGTTTCAGCTCCAATTCAACTGAACAGCGTCAAAGTTGGTAAGGTGACCATTTTTGAGATGCTCTTTCATGCAGTGTCAACAATTTTTTGCCAATCGATAAAGTTTAAAACTCATTCCCAGGCCCTCACTTGTTTAGAACATGGCCAATTTGATGACACTCCAATTCCCCAGTTGTGCTTTAATGTTCAAATATGGATTGAATCTCGTGTATTTTTTGGGTTTTACTTTATTGTCTTTATAAAATGTCCAGAGATTTGCGCGCGCGCACGTGATGTAGGTTCGTGCATAAGTTGAGATATAATGAACTCGATTCAACTAATCATAGCGAGCGTAATTATTTGAACATTTATAAAAAGTCCATAATGCACGCACGTGACGTAGGGCCGTGCATGCGGTTGAGATATAATGCACTCGATTCGACCAATTGCAGCGCGCGTAATTATTTGAACATTATATAATGCTAAATATACACTTCTTCCAATGCACATTCTCATTGTACCTAAAAAAGGCTGGTTTGGCCAGCCGAAATATAGTACAGAGAATTTAAAACCATTTTGCGTTGTATCGGTCTCTGCTTTTATATCCTTTGGTAAACAGTTATGCAAGTTGCAGAAGAGAACGAGGAGGGATTGTTGATGGGGAGGAAAGAGCACGCCTCTTTCCTTCCTCCATAGTTCCACACCCGGGAATTCCCGTGCATCTCGCTACAGAACTTGGTAAAAGATACAGACCGCTCGCAGTCTACTGTTGTCATTGAAAACAAACACGAAGGAGGGACGGACCAATCAGAAAAAACGTGCCTCTTGATTGGTTAAATAAAGAGTATATCATGATCAGGCCCTTGAGTAACGTACAATTTTTGTTAGCTTTTGTGAAGAACACAGTTAGTCAAATATAGTTAGCTTTAAAGATGGAAAGATTGGAAAGATTTGTTTTAAGTACTTGCATTATTAGCTCCTTGACGCTTTATTACTCGACCAAAAGGGAGGAGCAGAAATTAAATTTTGAGCTAGTGAGACGTAAACAAAGATAGTGGCAGGAAAGGGAACCAGAATAAACTCGTTCCGGTATTCGAAAACCCCCGGGGGATTCCTCGATATAAACTGCATAGTTCACTGAGAAGTATCCCTCCAAGGGAAATCGGTCGTCGGGCCGCTTTTGTGTAAAAATATTACGTACGGACTATTTCTGTCGAAGGGTCTAAAATCTTCTGACGCTGTCTAAAAAGTTAAAAGATCTGGATTTGAGAGACAAGGAGATCTGTTTCTTGAAAGCGTGTAAAGGTTTAAAAACGGGTATGGGAAAAGTTAAATATTTTGGTATATATAAGAAATGGTCAAGATTTGGCAAACCGGGTTCATACCCTCACCTGGAATTCCCAGTGGTACCTCCGTCGATCATAGAAAAGCCGGGATCAAACCCACTCAGGTGTGGAGAGTCAACGACAGTTCACCACACAGCTCAGTTTTCGCGAGAGACACAAGACCGAGGGCCCATTGTAAAACAGCTCTACGACGAGTTAAAAAGAAAACATGTAGGGCAATTATATCGACTTACCATATTTCATCGCTGTGAACAAAATTACAGGCTTTCACTTTTCCTCTCACTCCAAACATGTTTCCCTTCTAGTCAACTAGAACCAAGGACTAGAACCTTTGTCTCCTATTATGACGTCAAAGTGTTTACGCGCAAGTTTACGACTGTTGCGCGCTCATAACCCAAAAATATGCAGAATTTGGTATAACTACTGAAAACACTTTCATGGTAGATAGCTGAATAATCGATCAAAGAGCTCCCGTGGAGCAACTCGTGAATGCGGCGGGTGAATGAAATTATGACTTCCCTCGTAAAACATATCCAACAGAAAACAATAGCAACTTCAAGGTCGTATAAATGCAGTCCGCAGTTGCTCGATGTGCATGACGTGCCAATCTGATTCTAACCCGCGGTGGTCATCAATCAATCAGCTGTTAAAGGCTCCCGAAACATGAAGTATCTACCCCCGTGAGTTGATTAACGTTGTCTTTGATGAGCATTTTGGTAGGTGGCAAGCCTTCTTTCATGCTTTTCACATCCGTAAAATATGCATTAGAAAAATAGAAATATAAAAAGAATTACATTATCTATTTTACCGCAATTGCCAGTAATCTTGCAGTCTGATTGGCTAATTTGGCGTTCTCGATAAGAGTCTAGTCGTTCAAACCTAAACAAGTAAGGAGGAGTTAGGACCTGATTACATGGCGAATTTCAGCCCGGTTTTGTGAAACCGGGCTGGAAATTTCAGGCATTTTAGGTAATTCGCCTTCCCTGCTAGCAGAGGCCTCTTTTCCTTGTATTCAGCGTCCTGGAGAAAAGAGACGTCTGCCATGGGTCGAAACGGTCTGTGTTGAGCATGCGTCGCGGTTTCTTAGCGACTGAACCATCACGTGATAAAATGACAAACAATACATGGAGCATACGTTTTAAAACCTCCGTACACGAACTCGGACGGAGGCTTAATCAAAGACCGTTTCGACCCATGGCAGAGGTCTCTTTTCTCCAGCACGCTGAATACAAGAAAAAGAGGCCTTTGCTAGCAGGGAAGCAATTCGCCATGTAACGAGGCCCTGACTCCTCCTCCCCCTAACTCCTCCTCGCAGACACTTCGAAAACGCGAAGGAGCGGCCGCCATTTTGTTGACAGCCGCTACTCACTATCTACAAAATAGCGAGAAGCGTAGCCAATAAGAGAACGGCATTATATGGCATTTTATTATTCAACACATTGTAACAACGTCCAAATATGGTCATAGCGCTCTCAATTCGCCTAGACTGCGAGTAGTCTCTAATTTCGGCGATGAATTGTGGGGCGAGCGAAAGACATGCGCGCGCGCCAAGTTGCGAGGAGACGCGACGCGAGGGGAGTGCGTCTCCTCGCAACTTCAATCTAATGTTAGTATTTCGCCCGCCGCACTAACCATCGCCGAAATTAGAGACTACTCGCAGTCTACAATTCGCCGTGTGCACTCAACAGATATCCAGCGATATACGTAATTGCGGCTTTTCCAGTTTTAATACGTTGAATAATAAAACGATTATCCTGATGATGATGATGATGATAATGATAATGATGATGATGATAACTTTATTTAACGAGGGTAAAAACACTTTACAGTTAAAACTGATAAACTAGTGGCCCTCATTAGACGATACATAAAATGTAATAAGTAAAATGACTAATGACTAAAATACTAAAATAGAAATTAACTTAAGAAACAGAGAAATGGTCGAGACCTATGTACAGGACTGCCTATGTATGATTCTTTAAGATAATTCACATAATTTTTCTTAAAAAGATTAACATTCTGACTAGATCTGATGTTAGTAGGGAGCTTGTTCCACTCTTTCACTGCAGCGACTACAAAAGTTCTTCTTCCCTCTGTTGCACGCGAGTATTTCGGGCATCTCAGGGTTATGCTTCCATGGCTCGACTGCCTCGTAGAAATATTACTAACCCGTGTCAGTGTATTGGACAGATACTCAGGGCATTTTCCATTAAGGCATTTAAACACTAAGCATAACTTGATTACATTAATTTCACCATAAAATGGTAACCAATCCAATTTGTTAAAAAGCGTGCTCAATCTTGCGGAATATCCCCTGATTTTGGCTAACTCGGCCTACGGCTCGTCGACTATCAGGCGATATTCCACGGAATTTCGCAGGATAATTGTTACTGAATAACTTACATAATAGTAGTAGCTAGTAGATTTATACTAATCGGTATTCATTAAGAGGACGGGCGTGAGTTTTGTGTGATTTGATTTTGTTAATTTGGTTTTGGTGTGTTGCTGCTTCATCATTTACAGTGGATGCTGCATACTGTTTGCCGGAGTGTTAGCGACAAAACCTCGAAAACCATGCTCGAGTTTCAACACAAATCCCTTCACAAAAGGGTCCTGATAAATGGATCATTCGGATCGCATGCAACTTTTCAAGGGGTCAGCATGAAAACATGAATGGAAAATCCACCTTCAGATTATTAGAGAACGAATACGATGGGATGGTTTGGCGTGACGAAGAGTTTAAAAAAATACAAGATACAGAATGTCTATAAGCGGTCTCACAACACGCACCAGTGTGACATTATCTGCATTATGGCTACAAGTTGTTACGGACAATTTTTTAGCGTCAGTATTCCTATTCCCACAGATGCCATCACAAAAAAATAAAAATTAAAAAACAGCCCCAAAACTCGCTAGAATCGAAGTTGTAAACCCTGCCCATGCATGTTTCGTTATGCAAATTATTCCTGGATGGATTTGGTCGTATTTATTCCCTGTCGTGAAATCGTATGTATGTATGTATGTAAGTAAGACTTTATTTAAACACGGAAAATAATCAGTTGAGTATTAAAAGTTAAAAACTAAGACTATTTACAACTAACTGCTTTACCTGATTGCCGTGTGGGAATCCGATATGTTGGATACCTTCTTCAGATTTCGCTTAAATTGATCAACAGATCCGACATTTTTTAAGCTATCGGGCAAGTTATTCCATAACTTGGCCCCGCTATAGGAGAAGCTACGTTTTAAATAATTGGTTCTTGGTTTCGGCAATGCCAGTTTTCCCTCAGAGTAGCTCTGAGCGAAAAGACGTTGGAGATATTCCGGGGTAAGACCATTGTTTTACATCATTAAGGCTTTCTGTTTCTTTCGTCTTATTGATAGCCTCTCCCAGTTAAGGGTGGATAGGAGGTGGTCTGAGTTCGTATCAAAGGGCAATTTTGTAATTATTCTAGCTGTTCGATTCTGCAATTTTTGGAGCTTATCACTCAATTAGCCACTGAGACAGTCCCAAACCGGGCTGCAGTAATCAAAGTTTGGCAAAATTAGCGCGTTATAAATTTGAATGGCACGTGGTTTCCTTCGGAATAAAGGGTCGCACCCGTTTGAGGGCACCTATAGCTGAGGATACTTTCTTGCTTATTTCTTCAACGTGTTTGCGCCAAGTAAGGTGAGCATCGATGGTAACACCCAGGGATTTGGTATGTCCAACCCTCTTGATGATTTGATCGTCAATTCTTATTTCGACGTCTTCATTTTGGACAGCCTTGACTCAATTATCATTAAAGGTCAAACGAACCAAAATTTCGAAACCTTTTCTTCGTGTCATTTCAAAGTCAACAAACACTAAAAAGGACTACTTGAATACAAAATCCGTAGAAATTGTCCTATCTGAGCTTTTAAGGGAGTAAAACAACTGGGAGTACGGAAATATCCGAAGAACAAACGAAAACGTTTCTGAAATGGCCGCGCGCTTGACATGAAAGGAATGGAAACAAGCACGTGTTGTTGTGACGTCACTATTGGCGAGTAGATGAGGAGCTCGATCAATGCTGTAAGTATTCTTTGCGATCTGTCGTAAAGTTCTTTGTTTTAACCTTTCGTTCTCTCTTCGAAAAAGGCCGAGTAAGTCCAACATGTGGTTTTTAACGTAGAGCCGTACTAGTATGAACCAATTAATGGCAACGGAATCGTATGCTGGAACCTCCGTTGACTCGTGCAAAGAATACGATGTAAACAAGGCCGAATCGGTCAAATGGATTGGTGAGCGTTTGTTTACTCAATATACTGTAAAAGGTCGCCTTAGAATGGTCAATAAATACGTTGGAATCGCCTTTGAAGCATTTGTTTTGTTCTCTGTGGTGTTTTATTGTATTTTGATGTATACTGTGAAACCATACTTCCATGCAATGCTGTTGTTTTGATCCGCGTTTCTCCTTTATTAACATTCACCATACTATGAAAAGGTCGCCGTAGAATTACAACTTCATGCTGTTCGCTTTCATTTCACGCATTTTATCTGCTCCCTGTGTTTTTGTACATTTTCACTGTTTATTGTTATGCAATACCATAATTTCCATGCAGCTGTTTTTGTGAGTCCGATTTCATTCCGATGACACTGCGTGAACAATCCCAAAGGCTAGATAACATGTACAGTCATTGTAACAGGGGTATCCCGGTGTAATTGACAAAATGCCAGTAATTAAGTCTTATATGCTTTTTTAATGAAATGTTTACTTTTCTTTACAATCTTGACTTGAGCTTAAAATGCGGGTGCATTTGTGGAAACTGTGTGCCCATGCAAACTGGGCAGGAAAGTGTCTGCTGTCGTGAAATCTCAGCAATGAAGTCATCTGATAAGATATGACATTCCATGCCCTGTATTACTGAGAATGAGAATTTTACTGCTGTGTGCACAAATGCAGCTGTTATTTAGATAACTTATAACCAGTATCTAGAGAATGAAGGCCCGACTGATAATGAGCCACTAAATGTGTATGTATATGTATGCTTGCAAACATTGTCATATTTTTTGTCAGCCCATCACCAACATAAGTATGTGTGTCTGGAAAAAGTTTCTGATTTTAGGTAATGCATGAATTATGTGGGATTGTTGTAAGGAGGTCACCTACAGTTGGTTTATGTCAGTATCAAAATGGCAAGGGAAAGAGCATAGTCATAATGTGGTCTAGAAATGAGCAAGCTTGTGAATGGGTGGGCTGCACACTGAGGCTAAACATCAGGGCCCGGTTGTTCGAAAGCCGATTAACTTAATCCAGGATTAGTGTAAACTTTGGTTGCAGTTTTTAACGTTTGGATGAAAGTTTCTTTTGCTGGCTTTTGCTTTTCAGGATTCACGTCCTTTAATCTAAAACTTTGCAGAATATCAGCGTTGAACAACGTTCGTGAATATAGAAATTAACTCCCTGGTTAATTTTTAATCTTGGATTAGGGTTAATCGGCTTTCGAACAACCCGGCACTGATTTCATGGCCATTACCAACCTCCCTGAAAGTTTTCCATTTGGTATATATTCTTTTATTATACCTTTATGTATCATTTCACTACTTGCAATAACTTGCATGATGTACATTTAACATAATTCATTGTCCCATAAACTCCATCCAATCTAGATGTGGTTACTTGTACCATTTGTACAGATACATGTATTTGTCATACCACCAAAACTGCTGCCAAAACAAATCAAGTATTCCTTTAGGATAAAAACACTTAGATGATAAATTATTATGTCCTTTGACTGTAAAATGAAATATTATATACCTCCAGAGGGTATATAACTCATGCCACTAAGAATTTTATGAACCAAATGACGATAAAGTTTGTGAAAATTTTGTCATCCAAGGTTTCAGAGTATGTTTTTCCTCTTTTCTGTCAGTACATACAGATATGTTGCCAAAAGGCAATATACCTATTGGATACATGAGAAGCTGTCATCTTGTTTGGTAAAAACAAATAGAGAGAGGTTTCCACATGAAAATACCGTAGTTTTTCGGTTATAACGCGCACTCGGCTATAAAACGCACCCCCAACTCAGCAACATTTGGTAAAAAGACGCACCATAAACTGAAAGTAACTTCAGGAATTACATGTGGAGCGAGAACGAAGTTGTAGTAAACAAGAACAAAAATCCGTGCATAAATATACAGCCAAAAAAGTAGAGGGAACACATTTTATCAAGTTTATTTACTTGTGACCTACGAAATAACCAAACGTTTGTAAACAAAGCAAGAACGTTGCATCCTGATTCGATTCAAGCGAAATTGCCACATTCGCGAGCGAATAAAACTAAAGCTGATTCACTTGATTATTCAATAGCGTAAATTGTCAAACACTAGCGACGGGAACGCTCGAGGTAACTGACCACAAATGTCAGTGCACAAAAATGGATGGATGGACGAAGGTTTGATTAATTTCTTTAGATAAAAAAACAGTGTACATTTCTCGCAATGGAAGTGTTTGCGATGTTAGCACTATAACTTAAGTATCACATTACAGAGCACCTGCTTTTAAGCACGCCCGATATGCAAAAACGGCTTTGTTTTGAAAATACTCGCGATGTTCTTTTATCTCGCATTACCAGTTTTGAACAAGTTTAATTGAAGTTCTGCTTGCCGATATATCGTAAACTAAGGCGACAAAATTAATTTTCAATTTGGAGCAATTGCCTAGCTTTCGGCTTATAAATCTGAGACAACTTGTTCCTGTGAGGTAAAACTCCCATCTAGGTTAGCATAGGAAGAGGACACACAGTTACTCCGCTTTCTAGGATATTATTATCCAACCACTAAGATCATCCTCCTCGAATGTAAACAAGCGCTTACTTTGCCGAAAGGATGCGAAGTAGAAGGCTCTGGCCAAATATATTTACGGCTACTGTACATACGTAAATTCGATTTGTACGCCACTGATAAGGATGTCAATGGTTTGCACGGACGTCTCAGCTCTTCACATCCCAGCAAACTTAATACAAGATCGAATTACGAGAGAGAGCAAAAGGATCACTCTGCATCCAGCTATTTCAAACAAGATGGAAAATGTCTACTTCTAACTTTCTGCGTTTTGCAAACGCTGAACGAATAGATTAGGAATTGCCGCTTGAACTCGTCCCGTTATTCGGCAGGCTAGAATTGTCGGTTTTGCTTCTTTTCTGGCCAATTTTTGTTTCGGATTCCACGTTTTTATTCTTGAAAAAAGTTGGCACGGCATCATCTTTCAAGTAAGTCCTCGAGGCCTTGCCACGAGATTTTGTTTGAAGCTATGTGGTGTGAAATGTAAAATGGTCTGCACAAGCGATTCCCTCTTTAGTCTTATGAGCCATTCCTTCCGTAGTTTTGGGTCATGAGGAAACTTGAAAATACTTACTTTACACTTGGAATTGTTGCTGCAGTTTATTGCAGCACAAAACACAATGCTTTCCGCTAAGAAAACGACACTAATTTCAAGACTCACTTGTAGTTTTTAATGTTCCCGCAATTTTTCAGCTCGCCAACAGTGACGTCACGACTGTTAATTCCGACAAATTCCCGACAATTGACCCGACCGCTCTACGAATACGAAAGCCAAAACGAAGCACTTTTCAGCCTCCAATATAACTGGGATACAATACCCGATCACTCTGAAACTCCAGAATATGTTTCTTACTTAAGCTACAAAATTCAATAAAAATTGAGTTCAGAAAAAAACTTTGAAATCTAGGTTCATTTGACCTTTAACTCTGTTTTGGCAACGTTTAAACTAAGCTTGTTGGCTTTAAGCCAGCAGCTTAGCTTACTTAGTTCAGGGTTAAGGCTTGTTTGAGATCCGTTAACGTTTTAGCCGATAGTGTAATGTTTGTGTCATCAGCAAACATCCTTGGCGCAGCGGCCGGCAGGCAGTTGGGGAGATCATTAATATAAATTAGGAAAAGCAAAGGACCCAATATACTGCCCTGTGGAACGCCGCACTTGAGATCGCGAGAAGTTGATAGTTTGCCGTTGACATTACATCTTTGTGTTCGACCACTTAGATACGACAAGAACCACCTGATAGCTGCCTGGTCAACACCCATGTATGACATTTTACGCAAGATAATCTCGTGACCAATGGTGTCGAATAGTAAGGTCGATGAAAACGACGCCATTTAGCAGCCCATTGTCGATGTCAACTGACCAATCATTTGTCGCCTCAAGCAAAGCCGTAAGAGTACTATGTAAGGAGCGGAACCCTGATTGGCAACTTGATAGCAATTTGTTATCATTTAAATAATGGTACAGTTGGTTGTAAACAATTTGTTCGAAAACTTTGGAAACTATCGGAATAACAGAAATCGGCCTATAATTGTTAGGATCCGATTTAAGACCCTTTTTAAAAATTGGAGTTACTTTAGCCAATTTCCATTCGTTTGGATATATCCCAGTGAGAATTGAATTAGAAAAGATAGCGGTAAGCGAAGGTGCGATAATACCAGCAGCCATCTTCAACAGCTTGCTCGGAATCTTGTCAAGACCAGTGGCTTTTTTGTCATCAATCGGATGCAAGACTTCCGCTTGGCGCTTAACTCCCTCCTCCTCGCAGCGGTGACTGACGTTTTTCTGCTGAACTCTCCTTTACGCCTCTTTATTCAGTAGCCTTGGGTGTTTAGTAGTAAGGGCCCCAGTGGAAATTTATAGACCCTTTTCATAATGGCGCCCGACAAATTATTCTTTTCTTTTTATGATAATGAGCCCTACTAGCCTCGTCAGCATGTGCAAAATTCAATAGAATTTTCTCATTAAAGTGAGGTTAGTAGGGCTAATTAACACATATACAAAAGAATAATTAAAATCGTCCGCCATTATGAAAAAGGTCTATTGCCATTCGGTACGTTCACTGACGCAACTCAGAAAATCTTTGCATTAAAGAGGTTCCCTTCTTTGTTTGGTTGGGGGACTGTGCTTATAAATTATCAAGTGGGCTGCAATATTGGCCTTTTACAACAGGTTAAAATGAAACAAATCTGGTTAAAACCTTGTCCTTCTGTGTTACGTTTGATTCGTTGAATTTAATCTTGTGATCCGGAGTGTCAAACTGCAAGTTTGCACAACCATTCTTGGAAGCCTTAAATCAGAACACAAAACACGTATTATCTTCATGCCTCTGAGCATTTCTCATGTAAATCCAACAAGGGTACATAGAGGGAATTTAGCTAGCTTGAGTCCCCAAGAAGTCACCAAACTAAGATTCACATAGCGTGCTGTCAATCAGACAGGCAATAGGCCATTTGCGGGTTGCCTTGAGCCTCACTATCTGGGCGAGGCTAGGTGCATTCTCTTACATGAAAATGAGGTCTCTGTCATATGCATACAGAACTAGTACTTTCCACAAGGACTCGCTTTGAAGAAGAGGCTGAGTTCACCACATTCAGAAATGGCCAAATTGCACAAGACAACTGACGTTTCCCGAACCTTTGCCCAATTCCATATTAATTCCAGCCTTTGACCATGGTTTTGTTTTAGCAACTGAGATCACATCATTGTTATGTGACCAGTGTTCAACAACAAAAACAACAACAAGAGTGACAATGACTAACTGTACTGTATAGCACAACAAGCAAAAGAGTTAAATAAACAATTACAAAATGCACTATAAAAGCACTTTATTACAATGTATCAACACCTTCCAAAATAGGACGAATTGTCATTGATTACAGCAGCATTATATCAGCAATTTATCAGATTTACACTTAAGAACTGTAATTTTTAACCAATGACATGAAAATATGTGACAAAACAAAAAAAATCACTACTGCCGTGTTTACTGCAACCGACTTTACTCAAAGAACAAATCAACAAAGAAAAGCTTCAAACCAACCATGCAAATTTCCTTGCAGAAACCTTAACAGAGGATTGAGAAAACAAGAAAATATTTTGAACATCCAGGGAGTAAATTTTTATCTCTCCTTCTTCTTTAGTTGGCCTGTGGACATGAGATACATGTTGTAGAAGGTGTAGACCATTCCAACACCAACAACAGCTGAAAGGCCACGGAACACAATTACGTCTCTTGTTCCCCGCGCAAGGTACACAGGTGCCTTGGTTTTCTGTTGAAATACAAACCATCAACTGGAATCAGTGGGTCCACAATTTTTTTCTTGGCTAGATTAGTCATGATTAACTACCTACTGTTCTAGCTCTTATTTTACAGGATGAAGAAGAGTTGCTAAATGTAGTTTTTTATTAACTACTGAAAGACGATTACAGCTTTACACAGTTTTAGTGGCAGAGGGCTACCAAGAGCAGGCTTTCCAAAAATGGAAAATAGAATCTCTAAAAGGCATGTCTCCAATAAATTATTACCAAAAGGCTCATGTGAATTTTAATTTCTTTTTTCTTTTTTTAAAGTGAGTGCTTGTAGAGTCTAGAATGCCTGGACAACCTTTTGGCTAAAACCTTGATTAGTATTACTGCATTAATTCTGTACATCTAGTAATGTTTTTACAGAAGTTCAAACATGCTTCAGTTTTCATTTACCTGAAAAAACTGTTGCCACTTTCTGATTTCATTTGTTCCTGAAGATGCTGGAGACGACATATTCGGTGGTTCAATCACTGGCCCTGTCGTCACGTCTTTGGGTGGTCCTAGTCCCTAATGTTAAATCGGAGCATGGATGTCAATGACAAGCAAGCACATACAAAACCATATTTATCAAGGTCCTTTCTTGGTATTACAACCAGGGTGCAGTTGTTCAAAGCATGATTAAGCTAATCCTGGGTTAGAGTGAATTTTTAGTCCAGTTTTAGGTAACATCTCCAGAAGATTTTCACATGTAAGCTCTCAACAAGCGAGATGAAAACTTAAAAAGATGGTTAATTCCTAATCCTGGGTTAGTGTTAATCAACTGTTGAACAACCAGGCCCAGATGCTGCAATTTCCACATCTAAACTTTAGAAGTTTGAGTACTGTGGTTCATAGAGATTACAAAATTGTGAAAATTACTAAATAGAGAATTGAAGGCCTCAGAGCATCACCAACCTATGTCGAATTTTGGGTAGTTTTTCGATTTTGCTCGGATTTGTCTGAATTTCTGCATGTGAACTGCAATTCAATTGAAAAACATTGTCTGGTATTTTTTGCACCAATATATTTTTTTCATTTTGGAGATATAATGTGTGCAAAAAATGCATTTTTTCTTGTATACACAAAGAAACCAACCTTCCACGAGAGTGGTTTGCAAACTGCATTGTTGAGTTTACTCTCAACAATTCAGACAAAGCCAGGCAAAATCGAAAAAAATGACCCAAAATTCAACATAGGTTGGTTATGCTCCGAGGCCTTCAATTCGTATGCTTATCAAAAGAAGGAACTACATGTTCAAAGCACCCCTTATAATATGGTTGCAAGAAACTGGGAAATGGGTTTGTTATGACCAGGATTTGTCATTTGTGAAACTCTATTACTTATATAACAAATTTCTAGGATAATACACAAAGGCTTGATCACTGCAAATTGGGGTTTGGAGATTCTTTTGATAATTTTTGTGGAGTTGATAGCACAAATAAGAAACAAAGAAGACTGCGCAGATCAAATGTAGCTACAGCACCCTCTTGGAGCACATGATTATCTGTTCACAGAAATTTACAGTGTTTTAAAGATGGATCATAATAGGATTAAAGGATCCCTGTCAGTATAGTTTCAGTTGTGTGATGACAATCATGATTTTGCTATTTCAGCCACAGGCACCCCAAGCTCAACAAAGGTGATGTGCAAATATGGTGTTGTGTTACACTGGAATTATAAAGATTTGTACAGATACGTATCAAATTTGTGTTGCAAAGCAGAAAATACTACATTATCTTAATAAAATCAACTTACCTTGATACACTGTTGTACTCTTTGTTGTCTAGTAGTTTTCCAGGATGGTTTTTTTAGTGATTTTAGCAGGATTTTTTCCATTTGGACTCCTGGAGCAAATTGATTTGTCTGTCACTAACTGTCTGCCTACCAACCCTACCAAGATAAGTTTTGTAACCCAGCATTCCTTTGGAAAGTTTGTTGTGTCCATGGTGGTCTGTCTGAGCATATAATTTGACAAACTTAATTGGGGAAGATAATTTGAAAAAACCTATCCAGCAAAAGATATGGTGGTAGTCTTGGCTTGAGATTTGGCTAATGGGAAGTATTTACATCTCTTCTTTGATTGTGTGGGAGAAATATATTTACAATGCTTGTTGTCTTTGCACTGAGTGGTTGACAATCTGGAAGGACTGTCCTGTCTTGCATTTTTCTTATCAGCAGGAAAACCAAATGGTGAAATCTGGCTAAAATAGCTAAAAAGCAGCCTGGAAAACTACTAGACAACAAAGAGTACAACAGTGTATTGAGGTAAGTTGCCTTTATTAACAAGAATTTGATATGCTCCTTTACAAATATAAATAATTCCGGTATAACACACAGCAACATGTTTGTGTCACCTTTGTTGAGCTTGGGACACCTGTGTATCAGGATGGATTTTAAAATTTTAAGGTCCTGAATTGTGTTTATTATAGTGGCGATTTTATTATATTTTTCCATAGGATTGGATTTTAAAATTTTAAGGTCCTGAATTTTTTTTATTATAGTGGCGATTTTATTATATTTTTCCATGGCTTTGTGCCAGTTGAAGGTCATCATTCGTTATACTAAGAACTTCGATATAAAGGACTTTTGGTGTATTGGCATCACTTTAAATAGGATGAAATCAATATATCCCTATTATTAAAACTAAATTGACATGAAAAGTGTGGGAATAGTGGAGGAGACTAGATTCACCACAAGAACAGACCATGATCAGGGAATACGATCGACAGATACAATATTTTATTACCTAAAAAATACATACCATCAAAAGATTTTAAAAACAATATATTATTAGGTAACGTCATTCGAACTATTAAACTGTAAAGATATGATGGTCCCCCTGAGTAACCAGAGAGGGGAAGAGAACAACTGGTAGGATAAGCCATAGAAACTCAAAACAAAAACTGAAACGTAGATTTACCTGAGGTTGATATGCGGCAGCGGCTTCAGTAGGGGAAACTCTCCCTGTAAAAGAATTCTGTTTGTAGAACATCGGCCGAATACTCGCGGACAAGATGGCGTCAAACGGGAACTTGGTCACAAAGAGCTCTGGGTAATGAAATATTCTGTACCTTGTGTAACTGGATACGAAAAGTCTCTATCGAAGATCGGGAATTGGTAGGATGGGGAGGGATGGGTGGACATGCTTGGGACTTGGGGAATTGAAAAGTTTTAACAATTGCAAGTTGTGTCTGTTTCACTTGTAGCGTGATGTTCTCTTTGTCATTTTATCTTTGACCCAGGGGAGCTCACAGGAATGGTTAAGGATGTCAGGGGTAAAGATACGAATTAGCCACGAACGGCAGACCCAAACTCCCCTAGTAGGGTCAAAGATCTGTCACCTTTTGGTTTTGTTCTCGTCTGTTGTGTATGCGTTCAGATAGTTCAGGGCGCTTCAACGACTGAAACAAAACCAAAATGCTGAAGAGACAGGAAAAACAAACAAAGAAACAAGCAAACCGTGAACCTTGGCATGGGGCCGTTTCAAAGGGCGTCACTGGATCGGAGAAAAGGTAGGTATCAGAAGAAAGGAAAGTTCAAAAAGGCGGAAAATAACATTAAGCTGTCCGTTGTAGTAGCTAGATTTTGTTTTAATTTGTCGCATCATTGGCAAAATTACAACTGGAGATGAAATAAACAACAACAAAAAAAACAAACAAACAAAACAAAACAAACCAAAAAAACAATAATCGAAGAATAAATAAAAAGAAAAACAAAGAAGAAAGAATGACAGCATGGTGGCGAGGAGGCCTAAAGGAAACTATAAAGCTGATGTTAATCAGAACTCATGATGGCAACGGACGGAGGATGTCAAACGCTCTGACGAAGGGCTAACGCTCGAAACGTCAGCTTTTAAAATCTCTTTACGGTGGCCAATTTCAGCACATTATCAACTCAGTTGATAAAACCAGATTTTCTAAGATAAATAGATTTTTTTACCAGAATAGTTTACAAAATACAGCGTTTTATAACATTAAAAAAATGTACTAAAGATTTTACAAGAGCAATTTGAGACAAAAGTAGACACCTATCTAATATTATCAATAGTTATTTAAAAAAAATGCTACGGAAATAATTCTTATCAGAGTGAGGTTGAAACAAGAATTGAAAGGGAAATACAATAACTGAAGACGCCTGAACTGGAACAAGAACGACGCCAAACTGAATCTATAATGTATATACTTGATAACGAAACTGATCAGTTTCGAGCTTATCAGAGCCCACAACAAAGTATGAAAGACACTCCAAATGAGGAATTCGAAGAAAGGCGCCGATCGGTTCACGGAAGCCAAATTTATGCTTCTCCTACACCATAAGTAATATATTTTCGCCTGTATGTTATATTTTTGTGTCGAGTAGGAACCAGAATACGAATTAATGGGGCGGCGGAGCTCACAAGGCGAGGTGGCTCAAGCTTCCTTAGTGATCCCCAAATTGACCGCGCAGCAAGTTTTTTAGTGGGGGGGGGGGGGGGGGTAAGGGAGGGGGGGGGGCTAAAGAAGAACGCGTGGAAGAAATTTGGGGGAGGGGGGCATGCTTGGGAATTTTTATTTAATTTCTCTATAGTGACGGAGAATGCTTTTATAATGATAAAACTATTAATTCTTTTTCCACATCTTCAGTGATGTTACTATCGGGTCTAAAAATTCACTACATGCCACAGTCACTTAATTGAAACATCATAGACTGTTATACTACTGATATCAACCTTTACTTACTATAAATAAGCCAGAAATCCAAAGATTTTGCTTGAGCTTCCTTGAACTCAACGCTTTATAATT
Organism: Pachyseris speciosa; assembly: GCA_016490735.1. Taxonomy (NCBI): domain Eukaryota; kingdom Metazoa; phylum Cnidaria; class Anthozoa; order Scleractinia; family Pachyseridae; genus Pachyseris; species Pachyseris speciosa. The sequence continues at coordinate 466,347 of JAEMWC010000573.1, read as the reverse complement.
AGCCATTATTGAACGAGGCTAAGTATGATATGAAGAATTATGCAGATCGAGGAGGGTGTTATCCGCCGAAGCCGAAGGCTTGAGGAGGATAACACCCTCTGAGATCTGCATATCTTCATATCATACAAAAGCCAAGTTCAATAATTGTTTAATTATTCATTCAAAATATTTCCATGGCTCTGAAATTTAACAAAACGGTTGCTGAAAATAATGAATTGAATAATATTAAAGTTACCGTACATCATATACTTGAAAAGTGCCAAAATTACGCTTGCAATGATAAATGTAGAGCGGGAGGGAACATACCCTTTTCAGCTCGTTCTCTTAACAATTCCAAGGTTTTTACTCGCTTGACACCGTCATTTACATCCTCGAAAAGCTCTAGTACATAAACATTACATGTAACGCTATATAAGCGCTTTTCGTTTCCGTTTTAGCCCCATGTTTTGAATTAAATTTGGCGCCAACTTGTACCGGTAGCTTGTTTCATCAAGCAATGTTGGACAGTGTTTTGCCACTATCTCAACATTCACATCCAACATTGTTGGATGTGCGATCCAGCTTTGTTCGATAGTTTGGCCAGGGCTTTAATTCTGTCTATTTATCTGCGCGTTTGTCTTTGCCAGTAACTCTGGTCACTTTCGAATTAACGAGTTTTTGCTATTTTTGGCTCCGTTATTTTCGTTAAATTATTAAATTTTTTTGTTTAATTTATTTTTATTTTTGCAAAAAGTGGGGGCGCTAAAGCCCCCCCAGCCCCTCCCTCTGAGCGGTCCCTGCAGTCTGAGACAGAACGTAGCTTTTTGACGCTGATATCGAATGGTCTTCTCAAGCAGTTTAAGGCCTGGCTCAGAGGCGTTTATTTGATAAATTTTTTTTTTCGTAATATAACAACCCTGAGGAATGGCACTGAAACAAAATTCGGCACATAGGAAGTTCTCATCGTCTTTAACATTTTCAAGTATAATAGACGTTATCGTAGATCACGTGACGTGTCGCATGGCAATTTCATTGAAAAAATCACTTTTGTGACGAGTAGGTGACTTTTGTAGGATATAATATCGAATAAAAACGCGTTTCTTGTTTATATTCATCATTTCCAGCATCTCACGTTTGGAGTGACCGTCCATCGCTCTCAACAAAAAAATTATGAGGGCAAAGGTCATTTTTTTGCCCAGAATTCAACCTTTGGCTGTTAATAATTTAAAAACTAAAACTCATGAACAATCACTCCAAGCGTAGAAAGTTAGATATGTTGGATTTCCATTAGAAACGCCGATTTGTTAATCTGTAAACATAAAATCCGCCACCAAATCGCTGATTTAAAGAGTATTTCAAATTTTGATCGCGTGACTTGTCACGTGATTGCAATTACACGTTAAGGCAAAAGAGGACAACGAGATTTATCTCCAGGGAAAGTTTCATCCGATTCTAGGCAATCTAGAGAAAGATATTGACAATCAGCCATATTTCTGAACATATTTCGAAACCCAGGCCTTAAACTGCTTGAGTTTGTGAAACATTTTAATTTACAAACATTTTGTCATAAATCGTCTGTTTATTTTTAGCTGGATATTGATATTACTGTTGTCAGAGTCTAAAATTTAAAACTTTACTCGAGAAGCATCCATTGAAAATGTTAGAGTTTGAGTTAAATAAATTATCTTATCTTGTCTTTTCACGGGTCCCTGCTCCTGACATGTCCCCAATTTCAGTGTTAGCCACATAGCATAATCGAGTATTTTCACATAAACAATGTAATGCCGGTTTTTTTTTAAAAAAGAAATCATCACTCAGCGCCAGTACGTTTATAATGTTTGGTAAAATGTCCTAGTCAAGTAGATCCACAGTGTTTTCAATAAACTCTAAGAACAAATATGATTAAGCTTATGGGAGGACAAAACCGAACGACGTACTTCTGGGTCCTACTGGCATCTGCTTCTACTGCGGTGAAAAAGGTTCGAAACTGGCCTCTGCCCCCGCCCCCTTGAGGTCTCCCATGGACAGACTCTGTAGCACTGCACCTTGCGATTTTCCCATGTTTTTAAAAAAGTTACCTTTCCAAAAACCTGATTAACACAACATAAGGCAAACACTGTTTGGCTCGTGAGACGGTATTAGTTTTTCAAAGAGAAAACTAAGTAGTGCCCAATTCCCCACGGCATACAGGTTTTACAATATGGCTCCCACAAGATGTTGATTCATTGCAGGAAGTCGTCGCATCCTTTGCTGCTTTGCTGCACCTCTGTTCACCAATAATGGATTTATATTTAACGCCATGAATAACTATGGAAACAGGTGAGGATGTTCTGGCATCGGAAGAAGCAAATCAAGGCTGCTTCAGCAATCAAGGTGGAGGTGTACCCACAGAAGCTCCCGGCGGTCGAGATCGGAGCGGCCGCAAGAAAAAGTTACCAAGAAAGGTTTCGTTCCCGGACGATGCCCATCTTGTCCGTGCTTTGGATCCAATAGATCCGTGGAAAAATGGTAGGTCTCAAGTGTTTAATTATCGCAATTTTAGGTTGATATTTGTGCCAATACGGAAACACGGATGGTCATAAAAAAAAATGATTTTGCGAACTCAAGTGGCTTTTGGCACAATGACAGTGCTGATTTCGTAAATATTGGTCTTCGCATGTTGTATCTGTTAGCGGCAGTTAACACGCCAGATTAAATCTTTCCTCTTCAAAAGAGTGGAAATGAATTAAAGGGGTTTCTGAAAGCCTTGATTTCTCCCAAAGCTGTTGAGTGGCTGGCTTTATTTCCCGTCTTTGTAGGTGTGTTTGTTTTAATTCTGCGTTGAATGGCTATTTTTTAGCATCTTTTAATGGCTTGTAAATTTGAATGAACTTCTAAGCTTTCACATATTCACGCCACAAAGGCTACACGCTTAAGGTATCAGCACCGACCGGTTTTTGTCGGGTTTCTATGAAATCATCTGCTTGAAACAAAAACAAGCTTGATCGCATGGTAAACTGTGTAAGCTTATATTGGCGATTTCTGACAATTTAATTTTAATTGGAGTCTTGTGTTGTTTACACGAGCGAACAGTTTTCGGGTTAAACGCTGGTTTATTTAGCATATGCTAAAATCACATCATTAGAATAGTTTACTGTCGTTATTACGTTTCGCTTTCCATCGATGGTCTGAGTTTTCTATCAAGAGAAAAGAAAGATAAGCCTTCCGATCCGTGGATTACCTAGTAACCTTGACCGTATGGTAGGAAATTTGAAACTGACTTTTTTTGATACAAAAACAATTCCTAGAATTAATACAATACGCACATAGAGCAATTTCTTGGAATATTATACCAGAGAATCATCATTTCTAATAAAAAGTTCAACAAAAATGCTTTATTTACCTTGAATTTTTGAAAAAAAAAAGTACAGTCTTGGGCAAATTAATCATAATATTTATTATTTAACAAATAAAAAAGCCAAATGAAGAATGATCCTCGCAGTTATGAACGCAATTTATGCAATTGCGAAAAGAAGCCTGAAAAAAATTCAGGACTTCAACGGGGTTTGAACCCGTGACCTCGCGATTACCGGTGCGATGCTCTAACCAACTGAGCTATGAAGCCACTGACGTTGGGAGCAGGTCAATTGTAGGTTCATATGATCCCGTGAAAGAAATGAGTATGAATGATATATGAAATGAATCATATATGAACTGCGGAAATGAAATCGAATGAAGAATGATCCTCGCAGTTATGAACGCAATTTATGCAATTGCGAAAAGAAGCCTGAAAAAAATTCAGGACTTCAACAGGGTTTGAACCCGTGACCTCGCGATTACCGGTGCGATGCTCTAACCAACTGAGCTATGAAGCCACTGACATTGGGAGCAGGTCAATTGTAGGTTCATATGATCCCGTGAAAGAAATGAGTATGAATGAGGGTAGCCAATCACAGCAGGAGAATTGATTCATCTTGACCGCTGAAAGAGCCAGTCATAATTATAATAATTACAGTTACCGGTAATGACCAATGGGTAGTCACAACTAGAAATGTTCTCTTAAATAAATCAATTCCTATTTTGATTTTCACCAATAATATTATTGATATGCGTTGTTGTGATATTTGGCAGAAGGTATATCTGGTTTTTAATGCACTCAGGTGCATAATTATTACTGCTTGGCAGCTTTTAGCGTAGCAAATACAATGTTGGTTATTGTCTGCCTCCCAGACTTTACTTGTATCCATGTCTAATAAGGTTTTGTGAACAACAATTTACTGGTTTTGAAAAGAGTTTTCAAAGTGTGCCCTTCCTGTGGTTTCAGCTAGCATGGAAGTTGACAACAAGAAAAGGGAGAGTGTGGAAATGCATTATTAAAATTATCGTCAATGGTATGGCCAGTTAGGCCACTTTAATCAAAACTTGTGGCTTCTACCATGTTAACCCTTTACCCCTTAAGAGTGGCTTATAGATTTTACTCTGTCTAACGCCAGGCAATTTTGCTCGTCGAAGGAAGACAACTTAGGGGTTAAAGGGTTAAAAAGATCACTGAGTATTGCTGTTTTCTCATTGGTGGTGTCTCGAAACATTTTTGCTTTCTTTCCTTCCATTTTGTGAATAATTTCTATGTGACAACAATAATTAACAATAATTATTGGATCAGGTTCAGAGCATGATTACAAGTCAGAATTATCATGGCTGAGGTTTGTGTTACACTGTATCTGCTGAAGCCAAAGGCTGAAGTGGATAATTTAATTAATGCAACCTAAGGCCTTGATAACTAGCTATCATGCAAAAGCTGAATTCAATAATGTTTTATTCTGCACATATACTTGAGCATTTGTAAAAACAAGAACGGGTACTTTTGACTGAAGTAGGACCCATTTTGGTAAAATTTCCTGTAAAAGAATACTATTGTCTGCAAAACATTTGACATGACTTCAACATACATGCTAAAAACTATTGTCTGTAGGTATAACGTCACTTCTACAGTCCCGCTCTAAACTATTGCCCCATTTACCGCAACTTTGCCTCAGTTTTTTGCAGTTGACTTATACCGCGGTAGACTCGTGGTAATGAACAGGACGTGGCAGAACTGAATGGGCTATTGTATGCTTTGTTTTACAGTCTTTTCATACTATGACATAGCAACAAAGAGCAAACTTTCACAGTGAGGTGTCGAAAATTTTACACAGGTCATATTTCATTATTTGAAGAAATTCAAAGTGGGCACTTGGACAAACACATAGTTTAGCTAAGGAAAGGAAGGACAAGTGAAACGTGTGTTTGGGAACAGAATATTTTATAACAGTAATAAACTTGTGTGGAAAAATGTTTTCATTTAAGCTTAAGTTTACTTTGGTTCATTACAGAGGGATTTGATTCCAACTATTCAGCGGCATCAAACATGAGTAAAATATTTACACATTTTTGGTCATATTTTTCGATCAACAAATGAAAAAAATCTAAAACGAGTGTATAACATTTGGCTAATTTTCTTGGTGTAATGTTAACGCTAAGTAATGAACAGCTTCAAAGGCGGAAACTTGACTGTGAACCTGTGTCGAATACTGTGTCATCTCCCTCTCCGGGCTCCCTCGCCAGCTCACAGGTAAACAGTTGGAATACATAAATTTTAGCCAACAGAAAATAACGGGAATTTCGAAGAGTTCCTGCAAACAAGCAATTGCACACTAAATGCTTACATTTAAAATGGCTACATATCACTTTATTAAAGGACACAGAAGTTTGCTGGATGAATCACGAGATCACACCAAAAATTTGCATACCTTGAAACAAGATATTTACGTATATGGTAACGCAAGGCGCATTTTGTCAGCCGAAGTTTGCAGTTTGAAATTATTTTGCTCGATGTCGCAGCTCAGAATGAAGATGCAATAAAAGAGCTATGTTTTTCTGAGGCTAATGAAGAGACAAAATCTTGTGGCCTTGAAAATCGATGGAGGCATATTTCACGGGAGATGATTATCATACTTCTTGCCACGTAATACGGTTCTTTGCAAAGGAATCCCTTGCACCATGATAATTAATTTTGTTACCTAAGCATCCATATACCTGCCAACTCTCACGCATTATGCGTGAGTCTCTTGCCTGCAGACCAAAGTTGTTGATCTCACGTATTGAGGACAATTTCTCATGCCTGACTTAGAAATCCAGATGACTAGTTCTTAAACACATTTTAAACAATATTCAGTTCAATATTCCCTGTAAATGTTCCAACAAATGGTGCTTAATGTTGAGTTTGAGTCCTAACTGCATCAGAACGCACTAAAATGCTGCGTTTCAGTTTGCATTTGAGGGACTGGAAATGAAGTCAAATAGCTTCGGTAGTGTTCGGAAGTCATCGGAACATCTTCGGGCATGTTCGG
>JAEMWC010000573.1:450000-455000 GCA_016490735.1 Pachyseris speciosa | reverse complement strand
GTGATTGACCCCCTTTGTCCACTGGCAGCCAGCCTGGTGTATTTAGAAAACAAATCTTAAATTTCTGTTTCAAAACGACGTACATTACTGCCCTCTTCAGAGAAATTTGGTGGTAGAAGGGCAATCAACTTTCTCCTTGATAAGGCTGAACTTACTGAAGGTCTGAAAAGGTGAAGGAAGTTAGGTATACCATTTCCTATTTGATAAAGCCCCAGGGTTTTACAGCCAATGCGAAGCTTTGAGATACAAGGATTTGATAGCTCTTCAGAAGAAAAAAGTGCCAGGAGATGATCTTCTTTCAAAAATCTGGGAATACTACCATTCTGCAAAGTGCTAAGGGCCATTATTAACCCAATGGCTGCATAGTCATTAGCAAGATGGCCTTTAAGGCCATTGTCAAAGTACTTGGATTTGATCTCTCGCAAACACAGGCGGAAGAATTCTTTCCGAGGGCCACCATAATCCTCAGCACTCTCACCATAAAACCCAACTGAAAGTGTTAGTCTGGGGTCTTTTAAAAATTGCACTTCTTCTATTGCTGATTTTAAAATATCTTGTCGATTGATTAAGATGAAGTTGGTTTCACCTTCCAGACTTACAGTTATGTCTTGCACATCCAGTGGTCTCCCAGTCACAATCAGACTTTGTGCATAGCGTAAAATTTCAACAGGATTTTCAATACCATTTGATTTACAGTAATTTACACAATGCTCTGCCAAAAAATCAACAGATTGATCTTCGATGTTATCTGGTAGTGCCTCCTCCCTTTTTGACTCACTTCCTGTACTTCTATCTTCAAATGTGGATACTGATTGCATTTCTGTTTGTTTCTGTTGTCCAGGAGCTGGTTGACTTAGCATTTCTGCACAAAAATGTATATATAAGAACGTAAAGTATTATTTTTTGGTACTTTTTTGTGAATGTTTGCTAACACCTTGCACTAAACCAAAAAATAATAATAATAATAATAATAATAATAAATAAACGGGAGACTTTGTACTATGATTAAAAGTTGAGACTGTTGAGAAAGCTGTAAGGACGGTTTGATGTCAAAGTTATAGGTTAATACTATCTATGGCAAATGGTCACAACAAGGCCAGTGACAAAAAAGTACAATAAATTGCTCATGGTAGGAACAACCAAATTTTAACGTAAAAACGTTTGCCTTATTTAAAACTTCCCTAGTGACTACTTTGCTGCAGAAGAACGCTGGCTCACCTTTCTACTCATAAACATTTTGGATCTCGTAGGATGCAAGCTGAAATGTTGTTCTGGAAATCAACTTTTGTCTACCCAGTGTTTTCTTATCCTTAATAGCCTGGCCGATGGTAGCTTTTGGTGCATAATAATTTTAAAAACACAACAAAACTTACCTGGCAAATCATCACTTTCGGTTGAGCTATTTCCATCGCCATCACATAATAAACAGTTCAGTTCACTTTTCATTCTAATGTAAATGGCTCCTTGCCCACAGAGCAGTTTCACTTGCTTGTACGTGTATTCTTCACAACTAACAGGTGTGCTTAACTTGCGCCGGTTTGCACGAAGAAACACAAAATCTCTGTTGCCAACTAAGGGATACTTTAGTCTGATTGCATCGCCAATGTTGGATCGGATGTCGGCCTCTCCATCTGTGTTGACTAAATTAACAAATCCTCGAAGCAAAATATTCTGTTGGTGAATTGCCAAGTTCTTCATCGTCGTCCCCAACGTACAGAAGAGCAAATTCAAACGGTTTAGATTGCTCTGGAGTTGCTCTCTGTTTCTTTCCTCTGTGACTGGCAGGAGCGCACGGTGATGCTGATCGAAGTCGCTCCCGTTGGCTCAAGCGAGAACACAATCCTGTACTTCGACTTCTTTGCAACATGGATCGAGCTCGTTCGACGGCACTGGAAACATTGCTCGTTGAACTTAAGCTTAAGTTATTTTCCGATACGACTTGACTCGCTGAATCCAGGACGTTCGAATTTGATCTTGAACTACTGCTACCTAACACTTGCGACACGAGTCTTGAGCACTCACCCAACGAATCGGCAAGATTTCGAAGACGTTCCTCCATTTTGGCAGCGGGAGAAGCCTTTCAGACGGGACTCCCGGATGTTTGATCCAAGATGCTATGCGCGTAGTTAGTTGAATTTGAATGTTCATTGAATTGAATTTGAATTTTATTGAATAGAAATTTGAAATGCCATTGAATTGAATTTGAATTTTCATTGAATTGAATTTGAATGTTCGTTGAATTGAAATTGAATTTTCTTTGAATTGAATTTGAATTGAATTTGAATTTGAATTCCATTGAATTGAATTTGAATTTCATTGAATTGAATTTGAATTTCATTGAATTGAATTTGAATTTTATTGAACAGAATTGAAATTTGAAATGCCATTGAATTGAATTTGAATTTTCATTGAATTGAATTTGAACGTTCATTGAATTGAAATTGAATTTTCTTTGAATTGAATTTGAATTGAATTTGAATTTGAATTTGAATTCCATTGAATTGAATTTGAATTTCATTGAATTGAATTTGAATTTCATTGAATTGAATTTGAATTTTAGCATTGAATATTGCTACAATTGGCTTGCCATACCAGGGTCATTTGAAACACAAGAAAGGAACGTTTCTGGACAGTTTCAAAGGACGCTAGTACATTTGTAAAATATAATAGCTTATCATTCAAAAATTAAAGTCCAGAAATTGAGATATTGTGGCAAAATAATAAATAAACTACCTGTCAAAGTCTCAGCGGTGTGTGTGATATCCCGTACTTGAGTTATTCAACAAAATGTACATCTCAATGGAGCGGATACGGGAACACGGCAGTCCATCTGGAGTTAAATTTTGGTCATGTTAAAAGCTTTCTTCTCGCTGTTGAACTTGCAAAGATTCGTATAGACACTTGTCTTAACATATTAGTTGTTCAGATTTCAAAGACACAAGGTGAATCGACGTTTTCCGATACGTGACAACAGGCATCATTCTTGCTGTTGATATGAGATTTACACTCGAATCACTTGGCCGTGAAAGGTCAAACTCCCTTTGTCTGTAGTCGCTAATTTTTGGCGCTCCCCTCGCGTCACGTCTCCTCGGAACTTCGCGCGCACGTGCCCCCACAATCCGTCGCCAAAATTAGAGACTACTCGCTGTCTACTGAAGCAGACATGGGGAAACACAGCAGTCCATCTGCCGTTAAGTTTACTCATGTTAAAAACTTTCTTCTCGCCGTTGAACTTCCAAACATTCGCATAGACACTTCTCTTAACATATTGTTTGTTCAGACTTCAAAAGCCACAAGATGAATCAACATTTTCCCATACGTGACAACACGCATCACTGTTGTTAAAAATAGTTAGCGCTTGCGCAGAAACGCCGGAAGTGCCATTTGTGGATGATACTTGACGACGAAAAAGAAGAACCGTCGGTAGTTTATGACCCGGGCGCCGCGCGAGACGCGCGCAGCCCGGGTAATAAAGGTGTCTAGGGGTAAATAAACTTTTCTAGTTAGCCCAGGCTAGCTAAGGAAAAGAAATTAAACATTAATTATTGCAGCGGCAAGTTATCCATTTTTCATTAGTTGATGGGCATGATAAATCTTTGGCCAAACATGCCAAAGCAGTATTTACAAAGCAATTAATACCGGTAATAAAAGTGCATCTAATTTCTCCAGTTACTCTGATCTCTGTGCAAAGGTGACAACAAAGGTGACAACAAAGGAAATTATCACTAAAGGTGAAAATATATCTCTTTCAAGATTGTCAAACACATTCTCCCAACTTGTAGCATATGAAAAATAGGGATCAGTGAGGAGAGTATAGATGGTAATCACCTGATACAATGTTTTTGTTTCAGCTGGACATCACAGTAGCAAGGAAGTGATAGAGGCCTACCGGGACACATGCACTAGACTGAAGATTAAACCATGTGAAAAACTTATTAAACAACTTGAGGTAGAGTACCGTAAAGACTCGCAGATAAGCTGCATTGAAGATAGAAAAACCCGCACCCTGAGTTTAGCAACTCAGATTTTTTTCTAGAAAAACTTGAAAGAAATCCAAAGAGTCTTCGCTGTCTTCATTGAACATAAACATTGAAATGGAAAATACTTCAAAGTCTTATGGACAATTTCAGCTCTTTAGCAGAATAAACATCACGCCAACCATGACATATGATTGATGTTATTCTGTTATTTTTGAAAGCTATTTCTTCATTCAATAGCACAGTTTTTTATAGAATTTTGCATGTTTGTTAACATTCTGAATGTTTGTAGCTTAGTAGCCATGCATTAGTTCAGACAGTGGAAGACTGGACACCAGAAACATCACAAAAATACAGCAGTATTTTTAATCTGTCCTTTTATAAATTGTGACCTTCCATGGGAAAACGTACACTTAACGCTTAGCTGTTCAAACGGGCAAAAATAAACGAATAACGAACGGCAAACAAACGCTTTTGAACAGTGTTTGAATGCTTTTCATTGCCGTTTAAACGGGTGAATAAATTAAACAAACAGGAAAGGGTAAGCGTTTAAACATGGGAATAAATTAAATGAACGGGCAAGGATAAGCGTTTAAACGTGGGTGAATAAAATAAAATTTTACGAACGGCAAGCATGAACACTGACGAACATAATAATGAGCGGATGAGCGCAAGCGCTGAACGGGCAAACAAAGCGTTGTGATTTTTTATGGAATCAGTTCAAATTGTCTCGACCTCTTCTCCGGCAAAATACAATCTTCTTTGCCTTCTCTCACACTTACAATGCTTAATCAATGCTTAAGCGGACGAACAAAGATTAGTAACAAACGTACGAGCACAAACGCTAAACGCGGGTGAACAAAGCGTTGTGATTAACTTCATTGACTCATGTTCATATCCTCCCGACCTCTGCTCCGGCAACTCCGGCATAATACATCTTGCTCGTCTTCTCTCGTCAATCCAACAAGCATTGTGTAGTTTTTGCTAAAGAACCGGATACAATTATACCTGATATACCGGCCG
>JAEMWC010000573.1:390000-440000 GCA_016490735.1 Pachyseris speciosa | reverse complement strand
CTTGAAAGTGTCCACCCTGAAGGGAATTAACTGTATGCTGTCTCTATGTCTACTGTAAGTAGCTGGGGATCTAACTCAATGAGCGGGGAAAATCTCCCAACCCTTAATGACTGCCCTGTTGTACATTTCAGGTGTCAAACTTGACTCAAAGAATTGCGAGGCTTTAGAGGAAGTATTTAGAAGGGTCAGAACCAAGACGTTGGACCTTGAAAACACAGGACTTGAGGATGACGTAAGTTCATCTGGAATGTGTACAGTGTATGAAGTGTGAACTATACATTAAAATGCACTTTGGCTTTTGATCGTTAACTGTGTTTGTGGAGCTAAGATTTATTGGTTTTAATTACTTCTTTTCGTTTGTTGGTTAACTGGTAGGTATTTCTTTTGGGCTGTGCAGGGCAGCTGCTCAAAGTTGAATAGGATTGTTGAAGGGCTCAGTGCAAAATGGGTGTTAGGGATGCTTTAGAATCCCATTCAATATTGCCCTCCAGACCAGTTGGTTATGGCTTTGTAAACATGGTTCCTTATTTATTTTGTGGCCAAAAGGCTTGAATTCGGCAAGTTAAAGTGCACCATATGTAACACCAAAATACTTTTTCACTAAAATAAATCCTTGCACATATTTAAAATGCATTGTGCCTTTTTTGTCAAAATATCTTGACTAGAAGTTATTTCGACTTTTCGTAGGCTGTTAAAAGTAAAAGTTACAAAATCGGTACATCATCTGTCCCACAACTGAGCTGGTGAGGGGCTTGGTCTATTCTCGATTTGAAATCACAAACTGATTTACATTGCATTAAGTCTTTGTAAACATGCATGCAAAGCAGTTTGTGACGTCAAATTGAGAATAGACCCAAGCCCCTTCTGACTGTGGCGTGTTACCCAATGATCTTTCATTTTTTGTACATTTTGAAGCCAATAAAAAAGTCAAAACCTGGAAATAAAGGCGAAATGTTATTGAGACTGGTGCAAAGATTTTTTTTAGCAAAAAAATATTTTGGTGTTTTTGGCAGGTGCACTTTTGCCCAAAACCCAAGAAACAAGTGGATCTAGTTCATGCTTGATTTCTTTTGCTTGGCTTCAAATAAGAAAAAGAAATCATTCATGCATCATTTCTGTTGTGCCAATTTGCCAAAATTCAGGACTTAAGCCACATGTAAGGGTAGAACTATGTAAACTTCTGATTTGATAAACAGTCTTGAGAGAAATTTGAATATGTGAATGATCATTGTAGTTATGAATACTACATGTACAAGTATATTTTAAAGTATTATTTCAATATTTTAAATATTGAAAATAAGGCCTGAAAAAAATTCAGGCTTGTACGGGATTCGTACCCATGACCTCTGCAATGTTGGTGTAGTGCTCTACCTTGACTGAGCTAACAAGCCAACTGGGAGCTGGTCATTTTGCTCAATGTGAGCCGTTCAGATTACCTCGAGTGACTGCCATCATAAGCAACCTTTTAAAATCCTATACTTATGTCATTTAATTTAGTTCTCTTTTAAACACCTCATCATGAGAGGGTCTGTGGGGCCTTTGGCAACTTTGAATTAATCTTGCATGGTGTGGTTTTGACATGACATCGTTACAGTGTAGAAGCTTTTCCTATCTGTTTTGCTGGTTTTCAATGTAGCAAGTTGCAGTTATTGTCACAATTGTTGCAGTATTGCAGTTTTGTGTACACACTGTTCCCTTCAGAATGCCCCCTCCATCTGTATCTTTTTCTATAAATATCCATATAACAAAGCATCTGCTTGATGAACTAAAACCAATTGCAAAGTATGGCCATGTGAAACAGGTCAGTCAACTAGCTAGTTTTTTTTACATGAATTAGTGAATGAAAGAAGTTTTAGGTCCCTAATGGTCACATAATCCCCTCACAATCATCACATGCAATGTTTTCTATTGTTTCTTTATTGTTTGTTCAGGGTGCTGTTTCACTGCTTGAAATGATTGAGTTCTACAAGTCCACTTGTAAGCTGAACTTGGCATATAATGCTAAAATAAAAATCAGGGGATGGCAAGCTCTTAGTAGAACATTAAAGAAGGTATGATGAATCCAGCAAATCTTTAAGGGGCTAACATCATGAGGATTTAGAGGTGTCAGCTTTAAAAAGTGAAAAAGGTATATATTAAGGAAATCCAAAACTAATGATCTAATACATTTAATGTGTTTAAAGTATTACTCTTACAAGTTTCCTGAAACTATAAATAATATTGTTAGACATGTTGTTGGCTCTAGATGGCCATGTTAGAAGTGGATTGTTTGGGAGTGGGAGTCCAAGGATAAAGGGGAAGAGAGTCTACAGGAGATGAAAAATCAATAATACAAGACTGCAGGAATCACATACCTGTAATAACTCCGTGTCACTTACAGCATAAGCCCTTCTTTAAAAATACTCCCTTTACAAAGTCTTTTGAACTACATGTACTATAAGGATTGGGCCCATATCCTAAACTGTGACACATTTTCGTCTTTCTATCAATGTTGTCAAATTGCTTTCTTGTGTACAGAAAATAGGAGTGGTGGGGAAATGAGGTTAGGATTCCTGTGCCTGCTTTGGGGTCCAGGGTTGCCATGCATGCAGGGAAAAATTGTGGGAAAAACAGATTTTATTCAAGGGCAGGGAAGTTTACCTTTGGCTAGCCACTAGCATTGGGAAGGAGGTTAGTGAAGGTGATGTCATTTCAAATAATTCCTGCAAATGAATTGATTTCTGTCGCTTCATTGCTGGTTTTTCTGCCAAAGGTTTTGTCTTGGATGGTCAGTGAAAATTGGTTTGTGGCCGTCAATGAAAAGTCAGGGGAATATCAGGGAATTTTTTCTAGCCCAAGGAGTGGAACCCAGGGGTTTCCATCTGTTCTAAAGTAAATTGGTGGAAAGCTAAGCAACTTTGGGTGGCACAGTTGCTGACTATCAGCATGATGGAAACGCAGGCCTCTAAGCACCAATTTGAGCTATCATTTTGCCAATTTTCTACTTGGTGACACAATGTAAAGGGATCTTTTGAGCCAAAGAAATTAATCAAGTTGCTTGCAAGCTCCTCTGCCCCATTACTGTTGATTTTCTTTAAATCTTATGCAACTAAAGAAAGAAGTGATCTGTAGGAATCATGAAGGGACTTGCTGATAAATATTTTTTGAGGTATATTGGTGGACATTTTCATTTTGTCTGGGAAGAAACCACTTATGTAGCCATGCGCCTATTCCATGCCATAGGACTAAGTTTGTGAGCTTTGTACCAATTCCAGTTGACAATATTTTCTACTCCCCATAGCAATTTAAATGTTTCTGCTTATAGCTGTGAACACTGAAACATCACAAATTTACACCAGTTTATTGTTTTTTTTTTGTCAGACTCCATGTTTACAGTATCTGGACATACGTAACACTGTGTGGACGGAACAGGCAGTTCCCCTGCTGGGACGGTCCTTGAGGCTGGACTGTTGTCTGACTGTGTTGCATATGGAAGGCACCAATCTTACTGGAAGACCATTGTTTCTGCTGGGTATGCAATGTTTAGGTTATTTAAATTATGGCTTCTTTAACTTCTTGAATAGGGATTTTCTAAAGATAACAGTCAATCATGTGGTTTGAAAGATCACTGTTTTTTGGATAGAGAAAAATACTAAAATTTCTGGGTAATGAAAAATTGGATTCCAATGAAGATACGAGTGATTTTTGCAGTTATGAATGCTCCTAACGCAGTAGCAAAAAATAAAAGCCTTACAAAAATTCAAGCTTGTGTGGGATTTAAACCCATGACCTCTGTGATGTACCAGTGAGTGCAGTTAGCCCTTCTGAATTTTTTTCAGGATTCTTTTTGCTACGATTATTCAAATCTTCATTATTAATTTTTGTATTCATATTCATGGATTTGGATTCTATTATCACACAAAGTTTTTTATTTTGTGCTAATGAGATTGCACTGAAATTTTTCAGACATTATTTTCCCAGAAATGAATTTTTGGCATTTGTATATACTGGACAGTATCTTTCTTATCTTTATATCTCAAACTTTGTGAGAATTTCAATACTTAAAACAACCTGCACCCCAGGAAATTCTGATATCTCACTATACTGATATCATAAAATGGTGGAAAATTGTACTTGATTTTCTTTGGGCACACAGATAAAGGGTTCAGCATCAGGTTGGGTGATTTTAAAAATTTAGGGAACAAACTTTGTGTGTTTTGCTTTTATTAATATGTATTAAGTTGGTTTTTGTTCGTTTTCTTAGCCAGTGCAGTGAAGTTCAACCATATTCTTCAAGACTTGTTCCTTGGTGACAATAAACTGGTGTCAGTGGATGGACAGTCACTAGGTGCCATGTTAAAGGGCAATCAACATCTTCAGCTACTAGATTTAAGAAATAACCCATTGCAGGTATTGCTGTGTTAGCGACATCTAAGTGCTCAGTAGTATCCAAGATAGTTACATTGGCTTGCATGAACCAGTTCCAATTATTGGGTTTTATATACCTCTTACTAACCGAGTTCGAGGTCCGTACTGTAAAGCCTGGTTTTCACTAGCGACACAAGCACAAGTGCAAGCATAAGCACAAGCATAAGCACAAGCACAAGAGCGCTTATTTCACCATGAAAACTGGCTTAATGCAAGCACAAGCGCAAGGATCAAAATTTTTCCTTTTCCTTGTGCTTGCACTTACGCTTGTGTAGTGTTGTTTTCACTTGGCATAAGCTTCTTATGCTTGCGCTTATGCTTGCGTTTGTGCTTGCCTAGCTATTGAAAACCAGGCTTAAGTTATGGACCGAGTTTTTCCCCGCCATAAATTAATGGGGAAAAAAACGAGAATCCTTAACTTACAATACGAACCAAGAAAATGAGGTTAGTAAGATGTTTATTATATCCCTTACGTTAATCTGGCACACGCGAAAGAAAACTAGTTGAATTGAAGTGGGCCGTACTGTAGAATACGGCCCGCAAAACTGACCAATCTCATCGCACATACTAAGTGAAAGATATAATATAATTTCTTATTAGATTTTTTATGGAGCGTAATTACCAGTGAGAATGGTAATACGATACGTTTTTATGTGGGCTAAGTGTAAAACAATCATTCCAACAACCCAAAAGGGATCTTCTGCTCTTACAACTTTACATTGAGGTTAAATTACTGGAAACAGTGTCTGAATTCCCAGTGTTGTCCAATGACAACACCCAGGCTCTTCAATATAGATGTAACATATTTGTGACCCTCCATGGGAAAACAGTGAATAAGGTGATCACACGCGCACTGCACGGCACTAACACATTTGCACACTACTTGTCTAACACGCTTAGCGTGCACTTATGCAAAAAAAAACACAAGAGAATTGAGAAGCATTTTAGTGCCCTTTGTTGATACTGTGTTAACACGGTGGGCCTTTCAACACGCAAGTTTAGTTAACACAGTCGGCAAAATAGGGATGGCGAATGGTAAATCCGAGACTTTGCGAGACAGCTAGACTGATATATTTTTTAGCAAGTCTGAGACCTTCTTAGCCTTGTAGTAGAAATCGTTACTCCAAGATGGCGAGACCGGTGAAATGTGACAAAAATTCTGCGAGACACGTATTTTTTGAAGAAACATTCACCACCCCTACAATGGTACAAACACCAGAAAAGAGATAAACTGCGTTTTCATGTTACTTTTCACTCTTTCGATGAAAGGCTTCGACAAAATAAAAACATTTATTTTCACTGAAAGTCAAATACAATTCTTCTTGAGTCCCTTGACAGAGGTTTTGATTTATCAAACAGAATGCTACTAATTATCGGTGGCAGATCTATCAGACTATGTCATGTACTAGGAAACCAGTTGCAGAGTGATGATATTTCATTTGATCATGTTTCATACCGCAGCATTCGGCGGTCCTCGATATAATTATTTCAGAGCAACATTTTGAGATTTCTTTGCCAGCAAGGTAGAAAACATTGTTTACATACACACTGTAATGTACCTTTTCGCTACAGTGTTATCATTAACTGTGTTCTTCTGAGCCAAACAAGGAAGTGTAGTTTTGGAACTCTTTTCACATCTTCGAAAGCCAGTTAGCAGCAATTTGTGGGTTTATCCAGTGGTGTGAGAAAATTCAAAACAAGTCTTTCTTTGGATGAAAACGGCAACTGGTTGCCGTATAGTTTGCAATTACTGTCAGTAATATAATGTGTGTAGTTATGAACGATCTGAAGTTGATGCTGAAATCAAAATCGAAAAGTTAATAGTATATTTCAAGATGTTTGCTACATCGGAGCTGCAATCATTTGGTTGACTTATTCGGGGTTCGTCGAGTTTTCTTTGGTTTTGTTTTATTGACAAGGTTATTCTGTAGTAATAAGTTTCAATTTCGGCTGTTTCGGTCATTTTGTTTCGGTGGTTTTGTTTTGTTGACAAGGTTATTAGATTCTAGTTTTGGTTGTTGACAAGGTTATTCAGTCTGTAGTTCATGTTTTGGTGGTTTCGGTTGTTTCATTTCAGTGGTTTTATTTAGTTCTGGGTTTTACTACATCCCTTTGAAAAGATGGTCCTTCGCAACGCGAATTGTTGAAAAAGTTTTCATACCAATAAGACAGCCAGTTATTGTATGCAAAGTGTGCTCAATGTCCGCCGTTCTGCGTGTTCTCGATGTCAGATATTCAGCGTGTTAAACTTGACAGTGTAATCGTGTTTGAAGAGAGCCAAAGTGTAGCAACGCTCATTCCACGCCCTTTTGTCTTAAGTGTGCGTGAAAAACAAAGACTTCAACTTTAATGAGGTAGGCTACTCGCACGCAGCTAACATGTTGAGTTACATGTACGCTCCTTTTGTGTCAACATGCGGACGTGCTGTGTGCATGTGTTCATGAACCTTATTCACTGTTAGTTAATTCAACAAATTATTACGCTGTGTAGAGTATCAAATTTTGTTCTCTTTGTAAAATTATTATACCGTCTGGTAATTACCACTAGTTTAATACATTTTGTCCACTTCACCTCCCACCTCAATTAAGTTAATAAGCTAACTGTGGGTTGTGTGAACTATTTCCCTGTTAGTTCACTTTAACTTATTATTTGTAAACGTTTTCATGTGTAAAGGTTGTTGTTAGAAGGGTACGTACCATAAGAATTTCACTTTGTCTTTTAATTTTGTTTACAAAACTTAATATTGGATGTGATTATCATCGACATTCGTTTTTGTCTTTAAATTCTCTAAGTGGTGCCATTTTGGATTATAACATAGCTGGTATATTCATGTAGTCAAATTCAATTGCACGAACCAGCTTCGTATTCCTATTATGCACGCTGATGACGTAGCAGAGGAAATTTCTCTTTACAGAATATCTAAACTACCACGTTGAAAATGTTATAAAACAATTGGTTCATGTGTCAGCTGTGCGTTCATCAAGATGTGAAGCACTTGGGAAGTTTTGAGAGCAATCAAGAAGCTAGAGTTGCTCTCAGCTGCACCTCCAGCAACTCGTATGCATCTTTGTGCTCTCCAGACTTCCTTTGTGCTTCATATCTCAATGAATGCACGCTGACGCATTAACCAATTGTTAATAATTATAGATCTGACACCGTACAGTTTCTTAGGAATTATGCAGAGGCTTGATTCCTTTCATATCAGCTAATTTAGCCATGTCCATTGTATTTTCATAGGACATGGGTGTAGGGCACATATGTGAAGGTTTAGCAGAGCAGCAAAATGGTGGACTACGGACGCTTGTTCTGTGGAACACACAACTAACCTGCCATGGTGCAGGGTACCTGGCTAATGCCTTGGTAACTTGAAGAACTAAGTTTGAAAAGCATTTACCATAGTTTTTTGGTTATAAGATGCACTGAACTATAAGATGAATTCCTTCTTCAACTTAACCAGTCGGCGATTAGATAAAACTAGCAAGTAAGTAAGTTACAGTGTATAAGGTGCACCCCAAGTTTAAGAACAATTTTTGGTCCAAATAATGAAAATTGAAAAAAGCAGTGTGTCTTATAACCAAAAAGCTATGGTATGTAAAGAGACTACAGTTAGAAACTGGGCAAAATTTTCTTGGAGGAGAAGAAAAAAGTTGATGGACACTGCAACTCCAGTAAGGTACTGCTTGGTAGCTTCATTTGATCACTCCCACATTTCCTTCACAGACTGGTTGAAAAACCTGAAGGACAGTGGTATCAGTTCAAGCAATCCAAGTAAAAAAATCTGCTGTTGTTTTGCAGCCTTTAAAATGGAAAGTGATGAAAAATACTTACCCAAGTTGATGTTGATAGACTGTCACTCTAAGAAACTAACTTTGTGATTTGCTTTTAGATGCACACTAATTCTCTTCAAACTCTTAACCTTGGCCATAACCGCCTGACCAATGAGGGAATACACACACTAAAAGAAGGGCTCCTGAGAAATCACACTCTACAGCGACTGGGATTGTTAAATACAAGGCTTACAAGTGAAGGTACTAGTACAAGATCAAAACCTTGCATTCAAATGATTGTATAATACACATAGTGTACTTAAGAATTTATTTTGATGGTATTACTCGATGGCTTTTTTAAAACTTCCAAGAAAATTGAATTTCTTTATCCATCATACCATCAAAGGTTGAAGCCACCTCACGTGTCAAGGCCCTGAAACCAGCATCTCTGAACACCAGTAAATTGTACAGTGCCAGGGAAGGGTGTACCTGTATTGTAGACTGCCAAATTGTAGAATTCCTGCAAATATTCAAAATGTGTAGGCTCCCAAAAGAGGCACGAGCATGTCTGAGCCATGTTCCTATCACATTTTAAGTTTTGCAATTTTCCAAATTTGGGGCAGAGGGGAAGGGTGGGGGCACGATGATTTACTCTGAGGGGAGGGAGCTGATACTGAATTAATTCTCCCCACCCCCTCCACCCCACCCATTAGTTCAACCCCTTACCCTTTCACATACCTTGTCTTGACACAAGAAATTGGATTTTAAACTACGGTGGTTACATATCATATCAAGCTAATTTCACAACCCTTTCCCATGAGAAGCTTAAATGGGTCCCCACCAATGACCACCATTTCCTATCTTCATAATACTGAAATAAACCCTGGTCCTCCTGTTGTAGGCATGATTGCTCTGGCTGAAGTGATAGCAGATAGCAAGACAATCTTGAGAATGGACCTTCGTGAAAATGACCCTTATGTGGGAGGGCTGATGGCCCTCTCCCTGTCACTTAAAGTCAACAACTCCTTAGTGCGGATAGACCTGGACAAGGAGCTGAAAAAAGAACCAGTAAGACAGCTGCTCATACTCCATTATTTTGTAATCACTCATGCTTAATACCTTGTTTTATTATTTGACACATTATGACAATGTCCAATGGTCATAGCACGCTCAATATTTGTCTTGCGTACTCAACAGAAATGATATCCTGCGATACGCAATTTGGGGTGTTGTGGAGAAAACTAGCGGAAAATTGTGAGGTCATTAATGTGTTGAATAATAAAACAATAATTATTGTGCTCAATCTTGCAGAATATTCCCTGATTTTAGCCAACTCTGCCTACGGCCTCGTCGGCTGAGTATCAGACGCTATTCCACGCAATTTCCTTGTTAAAACTTTTTATTAGAAAGCCCCTCTCCTATGATCCCCATATTGTTTAGTTTATTTTATTCCTTTTTTTCTATGCAATTCATGATTTAAAGTGAGCCCAACATCTCTTTTAAGCCTTGTTTATTTCAGCCAAAAAGTGAGCACAGACTTTTTCAAATCATCTGACTGTTTGACACAGTCATGCTCAAATTATCTTACCACTAACAATTTGCTTCCAGGGCATGGAAACTACCCAGAGAATTCTTCTCGCGGACATCTATGGCTACTGCCAAAGAAACAAGCTACTAGCCAAGGAGCGCGAGGAGAATGAAGTGGCCAATGAAAGCCATGTTGAGGAGGGAGCAGTCAGTGAAACGGACAGCATCATTCATGATGTCAAAGAACATATGACCAAACTCCAGCCTCTACCTGAAAATGAGGTCATGCCAGGCGCTCCACAACTGATCCAATTAGAAAATCCTCCAGACATTACAGAAGAGCTCAAAGACCTGACTGCAGATTACCCCGGCAATTCACGGTTCACTGTTACAGCAGTGTCTGATGAGGAGCAAACTCCAGTGCAGGAGTCAAGCTCTAGTGAAGAGGAGCTTGTAAATACAGGCGAAACTCTGCCTCTAGTGGATTTATCAGATTGTAATGTTTTACCGAATTTGAACAGTACTAGCGTTAGTAATAACTGGCATGGCCAAGGGTCAAGTATTCCACTTATAGACTTGGACTCACAGGGTTTACCTGCACCCCCACTGAACCCTTTGTCATTACAAGCTGATAGGATTGCAGGTAGGTTGTCACCAGGAATGTTAATGTAGGGCTTTGGGATTAGTGTTAATGTTCACTGACGATAACTGTATCTTTACTTGATGTGGAGCAGTTTGAAGAAAAAAGTGAAAAATGCCCAGGAAATATACTATGTCAGATTAACAACAACAATAACATTGACTTTATCTATAATGTGAAAAAAGGCCTTTGTATACCTGCCAACTCTCACCCATTATGTGTGAGTCTCACACCTGTGGATCCAAGACATCGATCTCACACAGTGAGGACAATTTCTCATGCCTGACTCACAAATCCGGATGACTTGTTCTTTAACACATTAATAACAAAACTGCAATTCAATCCCCCCAAAAATGTTCCAATAAATGGCAATTAAGGTTGAGTTTGAGTCCTAACTGTATCAAAGTGCGCTAACAAGTCGAGTTTCAGTTTGTATTTGTGGGAGAGGAAACTAACCTGAACTAGCTTTAGAAGTGTTCAGAAGTCATCGGAACATCTTTTGCAAACAATATTTAATTGGGGGAAAGTTGGGGCTTAACGCAGTGATTATTTACACGTAGAAAGACTTTTGAAGTTCAATTTTCATAATAGTTTTTGTCCAAGATTGTATATCTCTTTGCCATATATATTTTTCTCTTTTTTAGACTCTTCTCCATCACCCAGTGAATTTGAAAAGGAACTGGATGCCATGTTGGGTGGTATGACAGTCAAGGAGAGCAATCACAGTTCACATTTCAACAACACTTTGAAGACACAAGGTAAGGATCAGGGCTGCAGGGGGGTGCTCAACTGTTCTGTTTGTTTTAACAAAATTAAGGTATTAACCAATAAATTAGAAGAAATTCGGAGATGAGAGTATGTTCTTTCTATGAAAATACTGCATCCCTGAGATCAAGAAAAACTGCTGATAACTCAAAAGCACATTATTTCCATTAAGAATGTTGTTAATGAATAAATGTTGTGATTTATTTTATACTGTTGTGTGCATGGTCAGAAATATTCCAAGTTCTTTCTGTATAAAGAGTCAAACCCATGACCTTCCGATTACTGGTTTTCTTAGAGAACATTGGAACATGGTCTTCTAAGAACTGGTTTAGCAAAAAGTATCTGAGGAGTGTTCACAGCCCTGTCAGACTTATTTGGAGCAATAGACAGGATTAAAGGAGTAGAAGGCAGCAAGGGCCTTCTAGGGAGATCAAGGAGCTTTCAACCCTGAACATTTTGAAAATAACTGCTCCAAATGGTTCCAACTGGGGCACTTTAGGGTTAATGGGGGTTAGTTTCTAAAGAAACTGTAGTGCTGTGTTGGTGGGGGAGTGAAACAAGAAAATTTGGTTTATCAATAGAGTTGACTACCGCACAGGGATTCGATTAGCTGACATTTTGAGCTTTAGCCCTTCATTGGAGAGAATCACTTGAGGGTTAAACTTGGCTCCATTTTGACAGCTTTTTGAGGGCTTTTTATTTCAATAATCATTTACAATCAGTAATTTGAACGGGGAAAGCAAAGCAAGTATTTCTTATTAACTACATGTACAGTAAGGGTTGTGTAGGCAGCAAACACTCTGCTCAGTGTAGACAGCAAAATTGCCAGCTGCTGGCACATTTTCACTGGGCTGTGTTCAGTGTGAATGAAAGTGCAGCACAATGTAAACAACGCCCAGGACATGCATACTGTTTAAGTTTCAGCTGTGCGTCTATTTGAATGCACACATTCTCAGATCCAATGGCAAGGATTCAATTGACATGCTATGAGATACCTGTCCAATATTTTGCAGAGATTCTTTCATGTTTATCAGCAGTTTCATTTAATAAAGGACAACAGGCCACAAGACTACTAATTAAAAGGAAAGAAGACACCCAGCAAAGGAACTTGCTTTTGAATTGCAGAGCCTAATACTGAACTTGCCTAAAGAGGAAGATTTCTGTGTTTGTCAGGTATTATATTTTGTTCGAAGGGTTTTATTGTAATCTTTCTTTTTCCTTTTGTTTTTCAGAGTTCTGGAGAAGACAGATGGATGATCTCGTCAGAGGAGCAACAAGTAACCCCACCACCCCCTCCACAGTATCTTCTAATGCTGTGTGCAGCACCACAGATCTTCTAAGTTAGAGTAGCACAAATCAAGATATGACTTTGAAAGTGACATTTTATTGAGAGATCAAATGACTTCCATTCAGTTTTGATTGACATGATGCATGCTTAATGAGACGCTCAAGACAATGAAAATTTACTTTCCAATCTTCAGGACAACCTTTGAGTAGCCCCAGAAATCAGACAAAATGCTGTGGCATCTTCCATTCAGTTGTCCTCTTGAACCTCTTCTAAATAGCCGTCTTCAGAGAAGCAAGAGGTTATAATTTTGCCAGGAAAATTAACTTAAATGACTTGTTAATATTATGTTCGAGGATGGCTGATGGGGCAGCAATCACAAGAATTGTTGGTTCCATGCAATGCAATTCCAAAGCAAGAGGCATATGGTACCCCTCATGATTAGGGCGTGGTTAAGGTGTATTTCTTACCAATGAAGTGGCAAGTCGAAATGTCATTGGTGGTAACAAACTAGGTTTTGATCACACCTGAAAGTGTTGTGTCACCATGGAGGCAGCTATTTAACTGAGATTTGTATAATTTATGCTATTTCTGGGCGTAGCTGTAAAACCTTCCTTTTTTGTACCAAAATGCCAGATTTGGAGGCAATGCATTCACCTTTACCCCATTTACGCTGCACATACCTACTCAATAGTTGATGGATGTGTACATCATCAAGAAAAAATTCCCAGACGTTTTGATGTGATGAGTTCTTATTCAACGTGTTGTGCAGCTCATGGCAGGTTACTCCAAAATCGTTAGACAAGTTCTCAATCTATTTTTATTTGCAAAATTAATTATCTTTTGTTTTTACGTCCAACAGAACCTGAAATTGCCAAATAAGATCAAAAACATTTTTTGTATGCGTTGCTGTTTTAAATACAGCTTTTCTTTTTTTTGAATAGTACTTTCAGGAGTTTAGGCTTGTTGACTGTGAGGTCAAGATTAGATATTGTAAAGAGAAGTTAGGTGTTGACCACTTGAATTTGGCAATGATTTTATGCTTGGCATTGCATTGGCACTGTATGGGAAAGTTGTATGCTGATCACTCTTGGGAATTCAAAGGCACTGCATATAGTCTTATGTATAGATTCAAAGAATTATCATAAACGTATTGTTGTGATATTGAATTGTAAATCTTGGGACTGTGAAATGAAATTTTAATAACTATTTAGCTTTGTAAGTAGCAATTCAAGTCATACACTTATTAGTATTATTGATTGAATTGGCCACTTTTAAACTATAACTTAACCTTAGTGGTCAGTGCTCTTTTAACATGGCGAAACAGCCTTACCTGAATTGTTTCTGCTTTTTAATACTACAGACTATGGGAAAAGATAAAGAATTAGCTTTTTTGTTGAGTAATAATGGATATTCAAAAATCCAAAGAGATCTTTTTGACTCGTTTTCCCTTAAAAAAAGAAAAGAAAAACTCCCTGCAGACGTGTTTAAAGTGAAAATGTAATAAAAATTGAAACCACACGTCTTCAATTGTTTTTGACGTGATTGTGGGTGTAGCGCAGTTTCTAATGAAGTGTTGTAAAACCTAAACCAAAGTACCGTATTTTATCGATTAAACGCCGGGTGAAAACTAGTAATTTTCAAATAAACGCCGGGGGCGTTTGATTGAGGTCCCGGCGTTTGATCCAGAAAAAGCGCTGCAGAACAAGGAAGTGGTACATGTATGCTCTCTTGAGTAGAAGTGCCACAACATACTGGTACGGTGCTGCTACTTTCGTATATTTGGTGCCAGATATGTTCGAAGAAGAACTGAATGAAATTGTTTGCGAAGATCAGCCAGTTTAAACATTCCTATAGTATGGCGGACGTTTCGCAAGAAGGACGTTGGCGAAGTTGCCTATTATGAACTCAAAAGCTTTTGTTCGTGCATTACTTAATATGTTCTATTTGGTTTGGTAATCAGGTAATAATCATTTTCCGTGACTTGGGGACAGTTTTTCGGGTTGGGACGAAGAGAATAATCATTCCGCCCTGCCTCTGGGTCTCGGAGAATAAATGGTAATAAATCAAAATAAATAGGACAGAAAATTGCACCTTGTTTATGAACGCCGGACCTCGATTAAACGTCGGCCGGTCCATCAGGCCAAGTTTGAAATAAACACCGGGGAAGGTTAATTAAGAAAATACGGTACTCTGATTATCCTGACCAATCACAAAAGCCAGTAGCAGTGCAATGAACCCATGAGAAGTTGGTGTTAAATTGCTTCTCATCGGCTGGTAAAATGGCGCGCTTTTTAACAACCAATCACAGAACTCAACAAAGCAAATCCAAAGCAAATGCAAATTAAGGCCTAGTTTTATGACCAGTGTGCCAGTCTCGGAGCCAGAATGGACTTTGAAGGCCTTAACATCGAAAACATACCAAAGCTCAACATGGAATAGTCAATGTTAAGACCTCCCCCATCCCTCACCCCGCCAGGCAAAAGTGACTCAAATACCATGCCCTAGCACCTAGTTTTCAAGGGCGGGTTATCTAGAGGTCTTCATGTGGCTTTTTCTATTTTCTATGAGTGTCCAAGATGAGGATGATCCTAGTTGGAAATACAAAATGCAGCCACTACATCAAACCATAAACATTTCCTTTAATCCAATTGTGGATATACCTATACAATACAACAAAAAATGGTTTGGGTTTGAAAATGCCTAACTATAAACTTAGGTTTGGATTAAAGCGGTTTTCAATTGAGTGTCGAAAGTAATTCTCGTTTTGCTTTGGTTTTGCATTGCTTCGCTCTGTGATTGGCCAACAAAACTCGCGCCACTTTCTCAGCCAATGAGAATCAAAACCAAAACCAATCGTGACTTGCATGCGCCCATTTTCCCGCGCTTTGCGCCGGCTACATGAAATTGATCCTTATTCTGATTGGCTCATTGGTTTAACGACACTCCATTGAAAAGCGCTCTAAATCTATCGTAAATGTGATTTAATAACAAACGTGCGATTTACCCTAGTTTAAATAGCGGCTTAGCTTGACATCAGCCTCTGAATCCTATTAGTCGCACTGACGATGGTTGCGGCAATTGCGGAGGAAGGGGAGTTAACACTGAGAGGGCAACAGTCACTGTTGAGACCGGAGCAATAAACTAAAAAGGCACTTCTGCCAGTTTGGAGCAATATCCTTGAAGTATTTTCAATCAAGAACAGTACACATAGCCATTTATTTTTCACTTGGACTTCTGGACAACACAAACTTGTGTCCTCAGTATAACACTGTTGAAACTCCCATAAAGAAAGTTATCCCTGTGGGAATACTTCGCGTTTACCATTCGCGAGAAAGAGCGGCTTGGTTTACCTACAAAACAACAACATACAAATGGCAAATTCCACGTGTCTCTCCTTGATCAGAAACTAGAAATGAAGAAATGAGAAAACGTGCACAAATTTCTGATGTTCCGTTCAGAGGGGTATCCTGAAAATTCCGGATGGAATTTCTACAAATTTCGTGATCCATTTGACTTCTATCCAAGATTTCCTAGGTTTTTTCTTGCAAATGTGGACACTTCCTTGATCCCTCCCCTCCCCACCCCCCAAAGGAAAAATTATTTCTCCATCTTCGCCCAGATGCAATACTTTTGTGGACTCGTAACCCGATTTGCTTTGACCGTTTGCCCTCCTTATCTCCGCGCGCACTGGATTGAGCGAGCGGCAAAGCTGCAGCGCTAGAAATACGACAACTCTGCTCGTTCTTACTGCTTACTTGCATACTTTTTATATGTTAGCTGGCGTATCGGATCCAAGAAAAAGAGGACAAGCCCTCGCATTTGTCCTTACTGAAAGGTTTAACTACACAATGTTCAAACGTGACAGAAACTACACGCAAAAAGCTTTACGACAGCTCATTGCTATGGACTGGCGAAGTTGGAGAACTCGTTGTTAAGCTGTTGTCCTAATTCAAGTGGAATCCCTTCTCTTTCGTGGCTGCTAGCAGCTTTTCCCGCATCACTTCTTCCGAGGAATATTCCGGTAGCTTGAGATAATGGACGCACGTGTTGACAGATGGGAAGGAACCATCTCCTTCACTCTCTTTACGCACCACAGTGAGGCGGGGATGAAGATTGGCGAGGCCGCCGGGCGGGAGAGACGAACAGCCAGTGGTAAACTGAAGAAACGCCTGCAAAAGAGAAGCGAGTCGAAAGATGACTACAGTCGACCCTTGGGACCGTGTGTGTAGCTGTCCGCTTACTGGTAGGAGGTTGAAAGAAAAAGTACCCAGAGGGGAGGGTATATGAGTCATGCTTTCGTTTAGACAACTGTCTCAAAATGTATGCATCGTAAAATAATTGTTCATTGAGAAATGGTCATAACACCAGGGACTAGTTACTGACGCGGGACTGTTGTTGTTGTTGTTGTAGTTTTTGCAGCTTTTAAATAAAAATGTAACATTACTGAGAAGATCGTATCAAATAAATCGTAGAGGGACGAGCAAGCCAAATTAAATTTTCGTGATTTCCGGTTCAAATCTCTGTCTTGCTCGGAACTTGAAAAAAAAAAAATTGCCAATTTATTCAATTTTCAATCCATTTCCACCCTTGCTATCAGTAACAGCAGACAACAACAAATACTCTCAGTGCAGAAGAATACCCTTTGATGATAATAATACCACCACCACCACCACTACTACTACCACTAATTTTGAACTTATATAGCGCATTTTCCATGTGTATATGGTCAAATACGCTTTACAAGCAGATGAAATTGGAATTTGGAAATGTTGTTTTTTGTGGAGGGGAAAAGCGGAGAAACCGGAGAAAAACCTCTCGGAGCAGAGAAGAGAACCAACAACAAACTCAACCCTCATAATTTATAACGTCGAACCCGGGCCACATTGGTAGAAGGACGTTTGTATTTCTTACCTTTCTTTCGTCGCCGCTCATGCTCACCAACACGTTGACAAATCTCTGGAAGCCAGGTGTGTCCCTTGTGTAGCCAAACTTGGGCTCTGTGTAGTTCATGATGTCCTCCCTTGTCCACTGTGGAACCTGCTCGCCGCTTAGCATCAGCTGCAGCTCATCTGGTGTGAAGGGACAAAGTTTCTCCATTGGAAACACGGCGCAAAATCCCTCTGCAAAATAACACAAGGTTAATTCTTTTCCACAGACAGCGTAGCATGAGGTTTAGGCCAACCGACGAGAAATATTTGAGTCGCACGTTTGGAGAAGTTATGCAATTTAAGCTTCTTCATTTAATTAGATCGAGTCAATACAAATGCAACCCATGTCGGAACGGACTCTGCATAATTTCTTACTAAAGTTCGGGTTTGCTAGATTATCAGCGGTATCTGTCACCACTGATAAACAAACAAAACAAAAAACGAGCGAAGCGACGAAGGAGGAATGACGAATAAATGAACGAAAGAACGAACGAAGGGAAAAGCGAATTAATACATTGATAATAGTAGCTTAAGCAACGACGATGACAAGGGTAATGGTAGCACTACTTCAAAATACACAAGTCACGTTATTGCAACTTCTATGCAATTCTTCCACCTCACTTAACCTGTACTGTGTGGGGGTCTATCCAGCAACTAAAATGGGAAGAAAAATATACCGTCGTGCGCTCACGTTATTCACATAAAAAAAAAAGTATAGTTATTTTTACGTTCTTGTTTCTCAGATGACGGCAAAGAAATGTACCAAATTTTATAATGCAGGTGCAGAGCGACTGTTTTAGCTTATTACACCTGTTTTGCGACGATCTCGTTCCCATTAACGTCATTGTTGCCTACGCTCTCTACTTCAGTACTACTTCTTTAAAAAAAAGGTCAAGTGACTGTTGCCTAGTGCATATTGCAATGCAGTTCAGGAAGGAACGATTTCCAAAGACAGTCACTGGGTGCAAATGTTTGCTATCTCCTTTTCTTCTTACTTATTGGCTTTCAGTTGCCTGTCCTTTATGTGCTTATACGAACCGCACTGTCCTTGTAAATTATTAGCACAAACTGTTGCAATTGCGTTAAGTCCCACGACTGGGTTAAATATACGTGACTAACTAATCTAACTAAGTGTCTCAAGCTAGTTCTTGCCAGAACAAAAAGGTGATTAAGTATTAATTAAAACGAAATAGGTCCCATTAAGTTAAATATGTTGTGTCTAAGTATCACTAGTTAAGAGGCCATACCTTTGAATGCATCTAATTGCCGTTGAATACCAGTGTATAAACAGAACTCCTGGACTAGTTTGCTGTACTCCTCAGCGTTTTCTGTTGTCAGCATCTATTACATACATTAAAAATAACGTTTTAAATAAAACAGATCCTACATGTAGGTACTTCGGTATGCTTCTCCCTGACGTCTCTACATATGCAGATCAAACCCCTTCAGCGATGCCTAAGCAAGCGAGCGACACGCTAATTAATTGCATACGTTCGCAACGAAGATTGACCAAGCGCTAGGCTTTCCCGAATGGTTCCCTATACTGTGAAGGCAATGTTTGAAAGCGACTTTTCTCACTGCGTCGAGCGATTAACATCACAGATGTCTTGTAAAGCCGCGGCTACACGAGCGATTTCTTGCTTGCGATGGTGATGCGATTTTGTTTTTAATTGTCGCGTCGCCAGCGCGCAGTGAAAATCACTCGTGTAGCCACCCTCGCACAGGTGATGCGACAGCTCAAAAAATCGCAAAAAACGAATCGCAAAAAATTAAACTCATTCAATTTCCCGCGACTTTTTTCTTGCGATCTTTTAACTGTTGCGTTGCCAGTTCAAGGGTGGCTACACTTGCGATTTTCATCTCGCGCTGGCGACGCGACAAAATTGAAAAAATCGCGAACCACTGCGCGAGCGAAAAATCGCTCGTATAGCCGCGGCTTAAGTAACAAGGACCGTTGTTACTTAAGGTTTTTGTGCCCTTTTACTACACTGTCCCCTTTGGTTAGTAATACTCAGATAAAAGCTGACCTACGGCTATCTCTGAGTTAACAAATAGATTCCATTTGGCCGTGCGTGTGTACTGTGATAACGCACGGATGACGTGAAAACGTGGTAAGAATAAAGAAGTACGCTACAAACCGTTCTTACCACGTTTTCACGTCCTCCGTGCGTTATCACAGTACACATACACTAATAATAATAAACTTTATTTATCGTGGAAAGTTCAATCAGCTGACCATACAATCAGCTGGTATCAACTGGTGTCCAGCAATCTAATTACAAATTACATCAACTCAAATTAAATCAAATGTTGGTTTTGGGGGAGAGGGAAAACCGGAGTACCCGGAGAAAAACCTCTCGAAGCAGAGTAGAGAACCAGTCCGGGAATCGAACCCGGGACACATTTTTGGAAGGAGAGCGCTCTCACCGCTGCGCCAACCCTGCTCCCTAGAATCTATTTGTTTCACTGTTGTTGTTTTTTTACTTTCTCCGGCTCATGACATCATTGGTGCGTCTATATGTTAATCGCACACTCCTCCATACCAATCAAAACGCCAGGTTTACAAGGCCGTTGTATAAATAATATTACACACCATGCGCTGCCTATCGGAGTGCAATAGAAGAATTAATCGGTCAATATTTCTACAAAGACATGAAGTTCCTGTACCTTGTCTCCACCACCAGGAGTCAGATCCACCTCACTGAAGCCATATACCTTAGAAGACGGCGAGAATTGGAAAGTTAACCTGAAAATCACACAAAAGATATTGTTTGGTATACCAAGTGTAAAAACAACAACTTCCTAGCTAAGAGTTCAAATAGAAGGCAGAAGTTAACTTTAACACAGGGAACTATGCATCCTTCTTAGAGCCAAAGGGCTACAAATACTTCAACAGAAACCCGAAAATAAAACTCCAGTTTTTTTAAACTTGTGCAAAGAGACTATCTTTAATCTTTGTTTAATTGAGGTGCTCCTAAAACGGTGAAAACTATACAAGGAGGTGTATTAAACTTCGGATGGTAACGCTAGAAACTGACTGCAACTTTACAAAGTTGTGCAAAAGATTCCAATTTCTGCCGTACGACATCCAAGGATGACCCTTTTTACCTTCAACTAGGAATCGCTAGGAATCTTTCTCTTTTCGTTATAGTCCGCTCATAAGTACTCCGATTTTAGAAAGAAACGGAAAAGACGATTATGGGAGCTATGCTGTTTTAGAAAATAAACAGAATAGTATTCCGTTCAGTCGGCTCCCAAGTGAAGAGTCAGCGAGTCAACCACACAACAGCAGGCAAACCAACAAGTAATTAGCCCGCGTTGCAGGCGCTAGAAAGGGAGACGGGGGATTCGCGCGCGCCCCAGGCGCTCTCCCCTCGTTCCGCGCGCGCCCGCATTCCCCTTTCCCTTCCCCTTTCTAGTGCCGGCCACGCAAGCTAACACTGAAGCAATCCAAGAATCACGCATTTAGAGCGGTTTTCAATTGAGTGTCGAAAGTAATTCTGGTTTTGCTTTGGTTTTGCATTGCTTCGCTCTCTGATTGGCCAGGAAAACTCGCGCCACTTTCTCAACCAATGAGAAGCAAAAACAAAACCAATCGTGACTTGCACGCCCGTATTTTCCCGCGCTTTACGCCGGCTACATGTAATTGCTTCGTATTCTGATTGGCTCATTGCGTTGTTTGTGTCCGTTGTGATTCGGTCAGAGTAATTGCTTTGGTTTTGGTTTTACGACACTCAATTGAAAAGCGCTCTAACATAAGCGAGGCACGTTTCCCTTTCGTAAACGCTCCATCTGTCATCGAATGTTTTTCTGTTATATCAAAATGCACGCCACCAACCAGAATCGAACCCTTGCATCCCTCCGTCATCACTACACCACCACGCTGATCCGCCAAAACCCCGAAGAATTTAATTATACAAGGTACCTTTCTTTAACTGTCACATCCCTAACCTAAGCGTGAATCTAACTTAGGTCTAATAATCGCCTTATCTGGGCCTAATTTCGTCCAATTATCAGAGCACAGTTTCGACCAAGACCAGGCTTAAACTAGAGCGGATATGGCATCGTCCATAACGAAAAACTTGGTTACCAGTGCAGGGTTTTCAAAAAGTTTTGAAATAGCCGTCTGAGCTAGCTAAAGTAGGCAGCGACCTGATGAATTTTTTGAATAATTGAGTAAAAATACGGACAAAGTAGGCGCCATAAGAGGTAAATTCTGAAAAAGTGGGCGGCGATTTTCGCCGGTTGCCAGCTTCTAATGAAAGCCCTGCCAATGATGGCATCGACCGTTTACGAAAGGGAAATCAGCATCGGCGCGCTGTAAGACGAGGAACAAACTGAAAATGCTACTTACCCTAAATCATCCACGCTGCACTCCACCCCATGAGCTGTTTTAAGTTTAAGCTGCGATATTCTGGCTTTCTTCTCATTCGATGACAGCGAATCGTCAATAACAATGTCAGTTTTTCTAGCCACCAAATCTTGGAGTTGTTTTAAGAATGCAGCCCTGTGAGGATCCACAATGTCCATATCGCTATCATCCAAGATACCCGCAAACCAGCATGCTGGGGAGGGAGTTGAAGGAATTTCCTCAATGCTCCTTTGTTTTACTCAGTTCAGAATTTTCTTCCTTCGAGAGTTCCTCCTCTTCCTCTATAAGTTCTCTTTCTTTGCTGGATTCCCAGTCCAATTTATTAATCGCGTTTTCGTTATCCTCCAAGCTCGGCTGAGGTTGATCGAGCTCATTCGTCGTGTTGGAAGACTCGACGAAATCTTCGAGAGAGCACGACGCGTCATCGATTACTTTCAAAGTCGAGCCGCGACTGTGAGTTATGGAGCTGTTGGCCGTAGCTGGCAAAGCTCTCCAACATAATAGCTTTAAAAATGGTAGCGATAGAGGGATATCAACTAGTCGACAGTCCTGTAAACTCTTAGCCAAGAAAATACCTAAGACGTAAAAGAGCTTCGCGACCCTCTCCGTGTCAGGCGCATCCTGAGGTAGGGGCGCTGGAAAGAGGCCACCCGCACGTTGCACGTAATAACCCCTTGGGCGAATGCCATGACCAATATCGACCTGTAATGCCAAAAG
The DNA here is from genome assembly GCA_016490735.1 of Pachyseris speciosa. Classification (NCBI taxonomy): domain Eukaryota; kingdom Metazoa; phylum Cnidaria; class Anthozoa; order Scleractinia; family Pachyseridae; genus Pachyseris; species Pachyseris speciosa. The sequence continues at coordinate 417,589 of JAEMWC010000573.1, read as the reverse complement.
AAAATTACAGTTTAGTTTTCATAACTGCTAATTTACACACTTTCACACCATGATTTTAATTCCTTTTTTCATTTCTGATGAACACGATTTACTCCTAAAGGGGAGTTTGATTTGTAAAGCTGTTACGTGCTGTTTGCGATATAAAGTTAACATTTGATGATCTTGTGGTCTTTCCACTGTGCGAGGGTATGTTAAATCAGTGTCCGTTGAGCAGTTGCAAGGTTCAGCCGGAAAGACTTATTACATTAAGTATTTTGAGTAACTAGCCGTAACGCTATGCTTTGAGCGGCAACAACGAATCGAACTTCAGGCTCGCAAATTTTCCCAAGCCAAATATCTCCACTACAATTATAAACAAACAAACAACCAGAAACAGTTTGCATCTAGAATGAACAAAGCAATCTGTGTTCCAACGTGATTCCTCAAAAACAGAGATAACGCAAATTTTAGAGGAAGTGTAAAGATCGCTTTTAACTGAGCATCGTAAAACCACAATCAAAACCAAAGCAATTACTCGACCAATCACACCAGACACAAACAGCGAAACGAGCCAATCAGAATACGAAACAATTACATGCAGCCCGCGCAAATTGCGGGAAAATGCGCGCCTGCTTGCCGCGACTGCGTTGTGATCTGAAGGTCGCCCGTTCAAGCCCAGTCACGGGTATTAAAAAAAAATCTGTATTTACTTATCTCTTTCTTCCTCTCTCTGACCATGCGTAGTACGAGCCGAGTGATGGACAAGACGACGTGAAAAAAAAACAGGTATTACCAGGAGCAGCTCGTCGCCATAGCGACGGTCGCTGCGCGAGTTTTGCTGACCCATCAGAGAACGAAGAAATGAAAAGCCAAAACAAAATGCAATTTACTTTCGATGTTCAATTGAAAACCACGCTAACGCGCATTAATTTTTTTGTCCTTCAAAAAGCCGTTAGTGGGAAGAACTATCACCAGCTATCTAAACAGTTCATATCAAGTCTTATTTTACAAACCTCTCTCGCAATCTCGTCCACAATGACGTCATCGCAAATCCACATGCCCAGGCTCTTTCGTTGGAGCTCGGCCGCCACAAGGGCGTAAAACTCAAGAGATGGGCCAAGCCCAGTCCCTTCCTCGTCTGCAAACTCGACCTGGAGAGACAATTTGCGTTATATTTTCTCATCGAATTTGGTCATCACACAACATTTAACATGACAGGGGTAGAGAAACTAATAAAGGGATTAAGAGGGTGCGTATCAAGAATGGCATCTGATCTTCAAAATAAATTTTAAAAATCTCTTGTCTGCTTTGTAGGGTTAATTTTTCTGAACGTCTTTTAAGACTTGATCAGTAAAACAACGAAGCAAAAACAAAGAAACAAAAAGACGGGAATACCTTCATGACAAAAGAACAACATACCTCAAGTACAGACTTGCGTTCGGCGTGGAATTTCAGTACGTTCATCGCCCAGTCCAGCAACTACAAGAAAAAAAGAATGTAATAAATTAAATACACGTTTGGAGGTTGAGCTACGGGGTCTACACATGGGTAGTGTAAGGGAGAGGGTCTCCACGTCCAATGTACCATACATGTTTCCCTTGAAGCTGTATTCCTCATACTCTAGGACTGTGTGTATTGGCATTTAAGTGCACTGGGGGATATCCGAAGGGGAAAAAACTACGAGATTAACAGGAATCAGGCTACCGTGTGTAATTGGGGTGTAATTCGAAATCCAAAGTGACTGCCTTTCAGGTTTTCTCACAATTCGACTAGCGGCGCTATTCAGAAAGTAACGGAAACTGTTAGGAATCCGTACACTGGGATGTGAAAACCTCATGAATCCGAATACCGTAACCAGTGCGTCATCAATCCATTGGAGCGGTTTTCAATTGAATGTCGAAAGTAATTCTGGTTTTGCTTTGGTTTTGCATTGCTTCGCTCTGTGATTGGCCAGCTAAACTCCCGCCACTTTCTCAACCAATGAGAAGCAAAACCAAAACCAATCGTGACTTGCACGCGCGCATTTTCCCGCGCTTTGCGCCAATTACGTGTAATTACTCCGAATTCTGATTGGCTCATTTGTGTCTGTTGTGATTGGCTGGAGTAATTGTGAAAACTGCTCTAAAACTTGCAAAACCTGTTGATAGAAATAACGATAATCATGCGGCTGACGATAAGGATGATGACGGTAACTATGACGACGATGGCGATGACAGCAACTGATGCTCATAATGATGCCGCAGTGAGCTCCCTCAATGTAGACACCCATGTAAGGCGGACACCTTTGCCTGGCCCCTGCCGAATTTCCCCATACTGTATTCTCTGTAATGGAACTCCCTCTAAGACAGACACCTCTCTAAGGCGGACACTAAGAACTGGTACCGAAAGTGTCCGGCGCCCTTAGGGGGAGTTCACTGTAAAGCGAAAAACTGCAGACGATTTGAAGAATTTTCACACATATTAACGTATCATAACCATGTCACTGAGTACTGAAGAAATCACAGCTCACCTCATCTCCTCGCGGTACCTTAACCCTCTCGTGTTTCAGTCGTCCAACTCTAAACTCGTGTTGATCTTCCCGCCGGTGGCTTGGGGGACGGCTTCTCTCAAGCGCTACATCACGCTTGTTTTGCAGCCACACAATCGCTCTGGGGAGAAAACAGCTTTGTTGAGGGGTGTAAAAGCAACAAAGTGAAAGCGAACATGAAGGTAAATTTAGTCGTCTTTCAATGATAAACGATCGGCAATAACCCCAACCAAAGCCTAATGTTAACCTTAATATAATTCCAACTCTACAGTGGTTCAGTTGAGTGTCGTAAAACCAAAACCAAAGCAATTACCCTGACCAATCACAACAGACGCAAACAGTGCAATGAGCCATTCAGAACACGAAGCAATTACATGCAGCCGGCGCAAAGCGCGGGGAAATACGCGCGTGCAAGTCACGATTGGTTTGGGTTTTGCGTCTCATTGGTTGAGAGAGTGGCGCGAGTTTTGCCAACCAATCACGGTAAAGCGAAGCACTCAATTGAAAACCACACCAACCCTAATCCTAGTAGAAACTGTAAACCTTACTCTGACCTCAACCTCCGACCTGCACCTAATTCTGACCCCAGTTGGACTAACCATGACTACAATTTTAACATTGAATACTGATTAGTGTCAATCTGCGATACGCGCAGAAGAAAGTTACAACTGGGCTTGTCTTTACTTCCTCGGTGTAAGCTGCTTCCACTCATAATTATCGGCTTTTCATGTGCGTTGTATCTTTCCGCCGCCCGAAAATATCACCCACCCGATAGAATTGCGCGTGCATCAAGTTCACTTTTCTTTGCGTACTTCCGGCACGTTAAAGTTTTGCTTCACTTGGGTCATTTGTATTGCTTTTTATATAATAACCAAATCAATGCGCGCGCTCTGATTGGTCAATCAGCTATGGTTTATTGTGCCAGTAACGAAAAGAAATTTCGCACGTCTTCTGAATTATTATATAAATTTAAAGCGATATACCACAAGTTTCTACTGTTTATAGGCATGACAAACCACTTGGGATGTTCAGGTGGAAGAACACTCTAAGAATTCGTAGATCACTCGCCTGCGGCTCGTGATTTACGAATTCTTCTAGTGTTCTTCCAACATCCCGCGTGGTTTATCAGCCTATGAACCATAGAAACTTGTGGTATATTGCTTAATTAAAAAAAAAAGAAAAAAAACTAAACTAAATCGATTTGAGAGCTGTTCGTTTCTTCAAACCTGTACGCTAAAGAGCGCAGACACTGAGGGCCTCGGAAGTCGAGTCCAAGTACTTACCGTGAACTTCCAAAAGCTGTGCAAGAAAAGAACAGCTGCCTGGTCTCAAAAGGAAACAAGAAAGGATATGTGCTGGTCAAAAGTTCACTCCATGATGGTAGCGCATTGCTTGACAATACTAACGGGTCCTGCAAGAGAAAAGAACGAGGACAAGGAATCAGAAAGTGCCATAAAGGCTCTCTGTTACTGGCAACTGAGGCTTCGTAAGCCAACACCTGAAAGCGATTCTGATTTCGCAAGTATGACATGACATGACATGACATACTTAATTATCCTCTCCCCATCGGGACTGTTCAGGGATAATTTACAACACTGGCCGGGAGACTACACCAAACTGCTTGTGCAGTTTACAATTAATGAAGTAACTAATGAGTGCCCCAATAATGTGAATATCGAATTAGGACAGACACTAGGAGTGGTCCCAGCCAAAGGTTTGTTACGTCCCTAGTGGTTCTTTTACGTCCCACAGAGTCAGATTAAGTGAAAGTACTGTGAGACGGGACCTAAAGCTATGTATTTAAAATACATTCCGCTAAGGCCCCGGTGGCACAAGGAGCTAATAAGATTAGCCAGTGAAGAAATCCCATCCAGAGGTTCAAACATGCAAAGTTAAATTACTCTAGAAGTGCATTTCTTCGATGGATACATTTTTTAGAAACCAGGGCCTGGGAGGTGTTTCACCCAAAGAGAGCTTCGGTGTAGCCAGCTTCCTACCTGAATTTGCTGTATTAGTTTGGTTGTCAATTTTTTACTTGCAAAATCTTCATTATCCACGATAAATCCATACTTCTCGTTACCTAAAGAAAAGGAGACATGAACGAGAAGCATTTTTCTAACCAAATACAAAGCGTATTGAACTGAGCAGAACAAAAGATTACTTTCCACTCTCAACTGAAAATCATCCGGAAGGCTGAATTGCGAAAAATTCGAGTGTTTACTGCCCTTTATTACACCCATTTTGAAATCACTGGTGATCCTTGCAATCTGATTGGCTCTCAACAGTGCAATTTATTCCTAAATTGCATCATTTTTTACTCTAAATCGCATCCTTTCTGTAACTCATCAAAATGAAAGTGAAATAATACTAACCTATCAAATTTCATGGATAAACAAATATTAATATTGACAAAAAACTGTGCGATTTCAAAATGGGTGTAATAAAGTGGTAATTGAACTTCGTGTCATGCAATTTTGGTCTGAAATCATAATTGTGATTTCAAATCAAACTCGCGCTGCGCGCTCGTTCGATTTTGAAATCAAGCGTATGATTTCAGACCAAATTGCACTCCACTCAGTTCAATTACCATTATAAAACAGCCTTGGTTTAAGGACTAAGGCGTGAAACGTACCTCCCTCTCCAAAATCGTAGGCCGAGGTGGTGGATATGCCGTACAGCACCTTAAGAAGCTGAAGGATATCTTCAATAGCAGATAAGTCCATAACACCAGCAGGGGCAGAGACGTTAACACTCTTCTCCTTCTTCACTTCTTCCTGCTTAGCCTCCTGTTTGACTTCGGGTTTCTCAAGCGGAGGTGAAATGGGTGGGGACGAGTCCAGACTATTGCAAAATTCCTGTTGGAAAAGCGTTTTAAAATGATCGTGTAGTACAAAGCTGTCACACTGCTGGTGCGAATGAAAAAGACGCTATTCAAAATAACAGACTGACTAATCGCAAGGTTTATGAAACGGTAAAAATGCTATGATTTCCTCGTAATGTTTCTCCTCGTTTCCCGTCTGTATTAACCGCAACCTTAGCCAAGGATTACAATGGCAGTGCCCTTGCGGATTGAGCTGCGAACTCATCCATACCTCTTACTAAACGAGTTCGAGATCCGTACTGTAAGTTACGGACCGAGCGCGCGGGCCATAAATTAATGGGAAAAAACGACGATCCGTATCTTACCGTACGGACCGAGAAAACGAGGTTCGTAAGATCCTTATTATATCTCCGAGGTTAATCCGGAGAAAGAAAACTAGTTGAAGTCAAGCGGGCCGTACTGTAGAATACAGCTCGCAAAATTGAACAATCACAGCGCGCGTACTAAGTGAGAGATATAATAAAATATATTACTGTGGGAGAATTTCAAATTACTTAATCGCGGGAGTCACGCATCGTCTGTCACGCCAACAAAAAGCCTCTTCATGTTCAGTCAAACTGTACCGGTCATTTGCACAGTAAATGCAATCCTTCAAAAAATTGTGCCACTCGCCGTTCAGCGAGACAAACGGGCACCAACAGACTGTTTTCGTATACCAGTAGCATAGCAAATCACCACAGAGGAACTGATTGCTCACGTGAAAATTTTAAAGTATTTTCTACTTTCCTATAGTAAGCTTAAGCGCTGCACGCGATGACGACAACAGACCATATTCGTATTCTGAACTGGATCTAGCACGATGTGGAGGTTCTTTCGGGGAAATACATTTATGTTATAAAAAGATTCCCCAGTTTAAGCCTCGTGTGCATGCTAGTTCCAGCTCATTACGGAAGATACGAACAAGGTCTACAAGGTGTTATAACTGTAGAACAGACAGATGTTCTGTACAAAAGGGTGTGGGTTCCCTGCGGTATACCTTGTAGGCAGCGACAAGCTGTGAACAGTTTCTGTTCTTTCGTATACTCTTCGGAACGCCTGTTAACTTCCACTTTCTAAGGAAAGCAGCATCGGCATGTCGCTGAAGGAAAGAGATCACTTCTGATTTGGGAAGCTCTTCTGTGCCCAGATAACGCTCTACGTACGATATCGTCCAGTGAACCTGACAAGACAGTTGAGAAAAATAATTGTTAATCGTTGGAGTGCTTTTTGTGTAGAAAGTAACTTGCATTTGCTTCTGTTGAAAGCGATTCGCGTTTCTTTTAGTTTTGCTTGTCACGGTCCTCAATACACCATTGTGTTAATGATCAGTTCCTGGTGAATTGTGGGTAGCTCCAGTCCTTTTGGGGGCAAACGCCCATTTTATGACGTAATTTGACTGTTTGCCCCCACAAAGGACTGGATCTACCCACAATTCACCAGGAACTGATCAATAACAACATGGTGTATTGGTTCTCAGCCAGTCAGAAGCAAAACCAATCGTCACTGAATTGCACGCATTTTTCCGCGCTTGGCACACTTTCAAAGATTACAGACGTGAATTACAATTAGCCCAAAATTTTCAACCCTGTGGAGAGTTGTCGGGTGAAAAAACAATTAATTTGCACGCTTCCGTGAGGTCGCTTATCCAATCAGCATTCGAGGATAGCTGGAAAGAAACCAGTAAAAGCTCAATGGTTGAATTGAGCAATCTTTTTGGAAGGCACTTGCGAATTCCTATTGGATAACGCCAATCGCAGCAAAGCATGCGATACCATCACAAGTTGTCACACTCAATGCGCCGCGCTGTAAAACATTCAACCAAACATGAAGTAGCGTCAAAAGTTAAGCATTACCATTGTCTCGTTTCCTCTGTGGTCTCTCGCGGGCTGTCAACGTGATCAGCATCATGGACCTCTCGGTAAGTGATCCTGGACAAGAGAACAATCAGGCGTCAATATCAAGGCTAACAGTAATCTACAGTACGGGGTGGGTCGGGGGCATCTTTGCAGAGCCGATATTTCTTTAATTCAAGATGAAATGGTTTCACTTTAGGCTCGCAGTCCCGCACAAAAGAACTTAACCCGCCTTTGGAAACGATGCGATGCTCGCAACAACTGATGCATAGCAATACTGGCGAAAACTCAAAGTATTTTCTCTTTCTCCTTCGCCTCCAAATATCGCACATATTTTAGGGTTGGGTAGAGGCTGGGCCATCAGCTGACCGCATCTCCACAGTGCCACCCAACCTCGTTACCAGGAGGCGGGAAGAGGAGAGACCCTGGGAACGAGGTTGAGTACCTCCGTCGGTCATGGAAAGCTCTTAAAAAGGACTGGTGAGGATCATGACGTTGAAAAAGAGTTAAGATGTAACGTACGTGTAAGTTGGTTCCCAGACTCTTCGCACTCTCTCGTTCTTAGAAATCCCGGCAGCCAGTACAACCTTCTGTACGCATGAGAATATGGTGGCTTTTGGATCATCCAGGCTAACTTCCACCTCAGGCAGCTGGTGAACCAAACAAACGAAACAGATGAATCAGCTAATTGAACAGCACACGGAAAGGGTAACTATGGAGTGTATCAATTACAATAAGAAAATTTCTTGCGAGAGGAAGTGACGATGCGTATAATAATTGCAACCAAACTGGCACAATATCTTGCACAAAAAGAAGATCGATAATGTTGCCGTATTCCTAGGAGTTATTAAAGCGGTCACTTAACGAATTGCTGACTTCACAGATTTTAAACCACGTTGCCAACCTCGTTGCTAGGGTCCTCTCTCTTCCTTCATTGAGAAAGTATCCTGGTTGTTGCTGGTCACGTGTCCATCTTTACAAATGAAATCCGCACGGAGTGGGTCCTCCACTTAGTGGAGACAAACTTTAACTTTCCTGTCCTCCCTTCAAACAATTTTAGTGGAATTTGCAAAAATCTGGCAGACACGTGACCAGCCACAACCAGGGTACTTTCTAAAGGGAGGAAGAGAGAGCACCCTGGGAACGAGGTTGCCGCATTGCGGCATCTGACCAATAGAAACACACCTGTTAGAGCGGTTTTCAATGAGTGTCGAAATTAATTATGGTTTTGCTTTGGTTTTGCATAGCTTCGCTCTGTGATTGGCCAAGAAAACTCGCGCCATTATCTCAACCAATGAGAAGCAAAACCAAAACCAATCGCGACTTGCACGCGCGTATTTTCCCGCGCTTTGCGCCGGCTACATGTAATTGCTTCGTATTCTGATTGGCTCATTGCACTGCTTACTTCTGTTGTGATTGGTCAGGTTTTGGTTTTACGACACTCAATTGAAAAGCGCTCTAAGTCATTCAATCTGTAAGTTATCACAACGAAAATGATTGTGCAAGACTTTGTTGTCTCCAGCAGTGATTGTCCCCAATCTGTTTCTCTTTGTATTCAACACTACAGTTGGTAAGGTGCCATGAAAAAGTCTGTGACAAATTATTCAAAGACCAAGAAACATAACGGCAGATAGACATTTACCATTAATGAAGCAGGTCCCTTTAGTGTCAATACCAGGCGAGGTTCCAGAGAAGTAGTACTTATATCGGAAGATGAACTTTCTGGGGATCCTGTTGGAAACACAAAGGAAATATTTAACAATTAGATTATGAGCTCTAGATTTCTGTTCCGTGATAACATAAAAATCGAGAGCGAATAATGTAATTGTTTTAGTATAAATCTGCTAGTTGTTCAAAGCTAAACAAGTAAATTATCTAAATCCTCCTCGCAGACACTTCGAAAACGCGAAGGTGCAGTCGCAATTTAGTTGGCAGCCGCCGCTTCTCACTATCTACAACAGAATAGACAGCGAGTAGCGTAGCAAATAAGAGAACGGAATTCGTGATAGAACGTTAGCAGATTTATACTCATGGTTAACGAAAAGAAGGAAATATGTTGTTCCTAAACTGAAATAAGAATTATCGAGGTTCATTGCTCAAAACTGCCGAAGAGTTGTATCAATCGCTTGAAGTTTTTCGTTCAAACTTGATCAATGTATATCTTCACGTTGTATAGTATTCAACGTTTTCGCTTTCAAAATTACTAAAAATCGAATTTAAAAAACGCGTTAAAACTAAGAACAAGTCGTTACCCGGAGAAGGAATCATTATATCTTGCGTTTGCGCAATGTTGGTTCTTCCCGGTCTGGGGTCAAAGGCCGGTACCAGAGCAGAAAACTGCCTCTTGATCACGTGCTCATCATCCCACGTGCGGCGACGCCCACCGCGTGACTCGTGCTCCTCTTCAACCTGATGAAACAGAAATAAGGACACGACCAGTCAGAACGATGGGGCATGGAAAATGAATTGAAAGTGACTTGACTACACAATGTCAACCTTAGCTGTGCTTCTGCCTTGTATTATAGGGGTAGAATCAATTGGGAATAAGCTGTCTAGTGGCCAGTGAGAAACATCATAGAATGGTGAGCATAAGGTTCTGCAGTCAAATCCCGATCTCCGTTACGTTTTTTCCACTGAGATTGAGAAAGCTTTCACTTTATGTGGTCTCTCTTGAATCAGGGTGCATATGTGGCTTTCAAAGTGTACTGCTAAGCTTCGGAATGGAGTTAAAGTGAAAGGGGAAGGGGGATCCCACCAAGAATCAGAACTGAGCTCATAAATAAATACTTGATGACTACTGTGCCGCTTTTGTGCTTTATGTGTCACCGAGGCACAGATGCGCATATAAACAACCTAGTAAGTCTAACCTCGTAGTCATCCTCGTTTTCCTCGTCATTTTCGTCATCATCATCGTCATCGTCGTCGTCATCATCATCCTCATCAGGTTCCGGCAGATCATAATCATCGTCCAGTCCCGTTAGCAGTCCGGAGCCTCTCATGGCTACATACATGTCCAGGTCAGATGCGCGAGTCAGGCTGCCCACTGCGCTGTTAGCTGCATTGGCTGTCGAGCTGAGTAACCTGGAAACAATACAGTGGAAGTATAACCTTTAAAGTGCTCATAAACTATAATTTTTTTTCAGTTTGTCAAGATAATCCACATGTTACCTAAAGACGTTCTGCGAAAAAAAATTGCGATTTGCTTAAAACCCGATTTTTCTACAATTTTTGAAAGTTCTCTATTTTTGTGGTACAGTACACCTTCGCCGCTGATTAAGAAGGCCGACAGGCTCACAAGTGACGTAGGTTAAGGGACGCGGAATCTTGTGCATACTTATTCCCTTCTCGGGATTAGGAGTGTTGCTTCATCTTGCTGCAACGCATCTTTCAGGCATTTTGCGGAGTAAAGATGATGCTCACAACACTGAAACTTGAAGTCAAAACCACGTGTTCCTTAACCTACGTCACAGCGCTATTGTGACCGAGAAGAATCGACTAAGGTGAATGGTGAGCCAAAATGGCGGCAAATTTGAATGTTTTTTAGTTTCATTTTTAAATCTTTTGGGGGGCAAATCGCTTTTTTTTTCCGCGAAACGTCTTTGAGTGATGTGTAGATTCAGGTGAGAAAGTCAAACGGTCATGTGTTCGACTCCTGTTGGAAGAATTCACGTTTTTTTTTTCGAGCTAGTAGGCTTGTGTCATTTACTAAAAACAAATCATTCAAGTGCATTTTTTCACAGAGAAATTTTGTAACACTTGTTAACCACTGAAAGCCTCTTAGCTCACCTCCTTGCAGTTTCACCCACAGAGATATTGACAGCAGCGAAATTATCACCAGCTGCTTCAGTCAGAGGTTCGCTAGTAATTCCCTCCTCCGTTGTAGTCTGAGCGGTCTCACTGCCACTCTCTTTCGTCTCCTCGGCATCTGCTACAACTACTGCCGTATCGCCTGATGATTCCAACACTATCACGGAAGTTTCAGTGCCAGGCGAGTCAATAATGTCATCCGAGGTAAAGATGCCCTCATCAGGTATATCCTCGACTCTGACTGCTTCCACCAACACCTCGCTCGAGATATCTTCAACTTGGGATATGGAGGAACTCTCTTGCTGCGGTTCTGCAGGCGATAGAGCTCCAGTTTCTTCGGTAGTGGACTCCTCTTCGGCTTGTCCCTCTTCTCCTGCAGCTGAAGATGAAGGTTCCCCTGATGATTCTGAGGTGGGGCGGGTCTCCACCACTCTCAGGTCAAACTTTCCATCTGCTCCCATGCGATAGGAGTTGCAAGTACCATTTTTCCAAGCCACCTCGACCCAACCTGAGAAGGGGAAACAACTTCCACTTCAAAAACCAAGAAATCCCAGTTTTAAACATGTGCCAGGGTAGCGAGGTGGAAAATACACGACACTATATCAGATAGACTGACCACGCTCATTCATTTTGGTGTGAATTCGGAACAGAGTTTTTGTCTTCTATAATTTCGGAAAATAAATCTGAATCATCAAAATTATACCGAGGCCGCGAAGCGGCCTGCCTGTATAATTGAAATTATATTAACAAACGAAGTGAGAAATATATGAGAAAACAACAGGTAGAATCCCATTTATTGTTGCGGTTCGTAGCACAATAAGTGGGATTCTACCTGTTGTTTTCTCATATATTTCGAACGGAGTTCATGTAATATAATTATGTGAATATCATATATTTGAACGGATTAAAAACGTGATGGATTATGAAGATGTAAACATGGGCCATCCCAGTTTTGAACGATAATTTAGCAGTTGCGAAAAGAAAGCCTGAAGAAATTATGGCTAGTAAAAGACAGGTCATCACTCATGGGTTCAAACACGTCGGTACAAGGTTTTTTTTTTCAGGCATTCTTTTCACAACTGCCACAGTTGGGTTCGCAACTGTGAAGATCCATCTTTATTTTAGGAAAAGACGCGAAGTGTGGTAGCTCAAAACTGAAAAGATTTCGTTTGGGCCAATTGATGCAGGCTATTTGTCCCCCACTTGTCTGGCGGGCTAAATAAAATGCGAAGATGCAGCCATAATGACCCGAGAAAATGTCATTTTGCGCTCCCTGTGGTACAGCTTCACTCAAAATTATCTCCCCATAATCACGCGGAAAAACCTCGTCTTTACCGATATTGTTTGCCGCGAAATCACCGCGATGGGACGAAAACCGAAACTGCAACAAGGCTGAAAGCCGCGGGCAAATAGACGCGGTTATGCCTCGGTGAAAAGACTATAGCAAGTTTAGTGGCGGTAAAAGGGGAGATAGTATCGAGCGGTACTAGGGCTGCAACGATACACCGGTGCACCGCGATATTTTTTGTCATGATACGAATATCGATATCTGAACAGCGTATCGCGGTCTTACGAAACAATGAAATGTTCTGCATAAACAACGAAAAATTGCTGTCTAAAATAACGGAGAAGCAGAATCCATCCTTTTTGCATCGCATTCGCGTGTCATGTACTATTCAAGATGGCGGACAAACAAACGTTCGTAAGATTAGTTGGTCACTTGTCACATGCGATATTGTATCGATCGTGTATCGAATCGTGGCACTCGTATCGAGATAAGTATAGTATCTTGAGAAAATGTATCGTTGCAGCCTTAAGCGGTACTGCGTTTATTAAAAATGATAATGTGCGTGGTCGCCATTACCATTCTGTAACTCGCCGGTAACCAGGCCCTCACCAGGGGGAGTTCCATCCTGATCCTTCCATTTCCAGTCCATTCCGCGCACCACCTTGCTCCCCACACTGAGGTGCTTGAGCATCTGAGAGCGGATCAGCCGGCGCTGGCGACGCAAGGCAGCTTCTACTTCCCTAGCAGCTTTGCCTGGACACAGGGACCAACAGGGCTTCAGCGACTTGGCGAGTTTCTCGGCAGCAGTCACAACTTTGGAGGTTGACTGGTCTGGACCTGGTGACGAATAGATTGCCAGCATTAACGCGACTGTTGCTTGATGCTTTTTTAATTGTAAACAACGAAATATAGAACAAAATTAAACAAAAAACAATACCAGAGAATACAAAATGATCCACATACTAATTCTGAAATGACGTTAAACTCTTTGACATTCTGTGCATCCATTTTCAAATTTCATCTCCCGAAACACCAGCTGGTAATCGAGCCAATCCTATTACCTGATGCAAATATCTCTAAAAACTGGACTTATAAGCCAGTGGATAGTTTACAATCCGACTGTCAAGAACAGACAGTTTCTGAGGATAAACCAACTTGAGAACTAACCTAATGGTTCTTCCACAGCTCCCACCACTGTACCGTACACTTCAAACCCAGACAGTGAAAGGTAGTGAGTTTGGCCACTTGCATTCTTGCCAGCTTGCTGTAAGCGCACATGCCGCCAGCCTTCCGGATCTGAGGGAGGTTCCAAGGGCCACGATGCAGTGGAACTGCCAATTGACAAAGAGAAACAAGAATGAAGGCGTGGGTGAATATTGCAGTTATGAACACTAGTTAGCAGTAGTGAAAATGAAGCCTTAAAAAAAAAAAGGCTTGTGCGGGAGTCGAACACACGACCTCTGCGATACCGGTGCAGTGCTCTACCAACTGCGCTAACAAGCCAACTAGAAGCTGGTCACTTTTTTGGTTCGTAATATACCCGTGAGTGATGAATAAATAGCTGCATATGAAAATCACAATATGTGAACTGCTGAATTAAAGAATGACCATGTGACAGTTCATTCTAAGATAACTGCAAACAAATCTCATACCCAGGTTCATTGAGGGAGTTGTCATCTGTATGCGTGTACAGAGTTGTCCAGTTCTTGCCATCTTTGCTCACTTGGAAAAGCCAGTTACGCAAGGCAGACCTATGGACAGAAGAAAGAAACAAAATTCAGAGGTTTTGGATGGAATACTAAGGTTTTAAAAATGTCGCTAACTTCTCAACCTCGAGGGTTTTTTTGTTTTTGTTTTTTGCATCAAAATAAATCAAGTTTCCAACTTTCACTTTCAGCGGTACTTGAAGCAGCCTGAGGGAAAACCAAATTGACAATTTATTAATATATATGAGATTGATTATTGATTATCGATAATAATCGTCCGGGTGAGTGTAGTTCTGAGAAGGACTGTTTGTGGTGACATTGGTTGACGTTTCAACAACCTGAGCGGAAGTCATCATCAGAGTCAAGTGATTTGAATAACGTCAGGAGATGATATAAGTACTCTGGTCGTTGATGTGATTGGTCAACGAAGTCGTGATGTTATTGGTTGTCTGTCATTTAAGCCGTGATGTTATTGGAAACGTAAAGCTTGTGGGATGTGGCTGGAGTGACAAGGATACTTCACAAATTAATGTGATCAAGTAAGCTGAAGCCAGTCTAAAGGCACTAAGGCCACACATTAATTTGTGAAGTATCCTTGTCACTCCAGCCACATCCCACAAGCTTTACGTTTTCATTGCTTGTTTTATGGATATGTGGGTACTTGAGCCTGAGCATTAGCTATGCCATGCTGACGAGGCCTAACAAGGCCGAAACAGCTGTCCATGGCTGCTAATGCTTGGGCTCAATCTTTGCTTTGGTAGATTTAAGGGGTAATGCCCGCTACCTTGTAGCCTTAGTGCCTTTAGAGTGGCTTCAGCTTACTTGATCACATTAATTTGTGAAGTATCCTTGTCACTCCAGCCACATCCCACAAGCTTTAAGTTTTCATTGCTTGTTTTATGGATATGTGGGTACTTGAGCCTGAGCATTAGCTATGCCATGCTGACGAGGCCTAACAAGGCCGAAACAGCTGTCCATGGCTGCTAATGCTTGGCTCAATCTTTGCTTTGGTAGATTTAAGGGGTAATGCCCGCTACCTTGTGGCCTTAGTGCCTTTAGAGTGGCTTCAGCTTACTTGATCACATTAATTTGTGAAGTATCCTTGTCACTCCAGCCACATCCCACAAGCTTTACGTTTTCATTGCTTGTTTTATGGATATGTGGGTACTTGAGCCTGAGCATTAGCTATGCCATGCTGACGAGGCCTAACAAGGCCGAAACAGCTGTCCATGGCTGCTAATGCTTGGGCTCAATCTTTGCTTTGGTAGATTTAAGGGGTAATGCCCGCTACCTTGTGGCCTTAGTGCCTTTAGAGTGGCTTCAGCTTACTTGATCACATTAATTTGTGAAGTATCCTTGTCACTCCAGCCACATCCCACAAGCTTTAAGTTTTCATTGCTTGTTTTATGGATATGTGGGTTCTTGAGCCTGAGCATTAGCTATGCCATGCTGACGAGGCCTAACAAGGCCGAAACAGCTGTCCATGGCTGCTAATGCTTGGGCTCAATCTTTGCTTTGGTAGATTTAAGGGGTAATGCCCGCTACCTTGTGGCCTTAGTGCCTTTAGAGTGGCTTCAGCTTACTTGATCACATTAATTTGTGAAGTATCCGTGATGTTATTGGCTGTGAAGACTGTAAACCGTGATTGGTGCATTTCGATCCGTCTTTTGTTAGTCAAATGTTCACAGCCAATAACATCACGGCTTAACTGACAGACAACCAATACCATCACGACTTCGTTGACCAACCACATCAAACGACCAGAGTACTTATACCATCTCCTGGTGTTACTCAAATCACTTGACTCTGATGATGACTTCCACTCAGGTTGTAGAAACGTCAGTCAATGTCACCACAAACAGTCCTTCTCAGGACTACACTCACCCGGACGATCGTGCTTCACTTAGTTATGATATGACTCCTGGGTTCAAACCATTTATGATAATAATTAAGCAACAAATCCTACCTTCCATAGCCTCGAGCATGCCTTAGCGTGTAACAAGTTGGAATGAACCACACTCCAAGGTCAATGGCAAACCATGCATTTCTGAAAAGAAAACAGCTAACAGTTAGTAGGCTACATGAACTCGACCTCTCAGCAATAACACAAGCCAAACCAATTTACTGGAAAGTGCAAAATGTCTTGGGTATACTGGAAAAACCATGCATTTCTGAAAAGAAAACAGCTAACAGTTAGTAGGCTACATGAACTCGACCTCTCAGCAATAACACAAGCCAAACCAATTTACTGGAAAGTGCAAAATGTCTTGGGTATACTGGAAAAATACTACATTTGAGCAACACCCAGTAGCTAGAAGCTTTATTGTCCTTATGGAAAACTCCTCCACTCTGTTGCTACTTTAAAACAAATGCAAAAGAACTGGAGTTAACACAGGGGCCCACCAACTAAATTTCACCCAGAGGACCAAGAATGAATAAATCTACCCTTGCCAATTCATGAACCTGAAAGGGAGGAAGTAATTTTTTCTTTTCTAGAAGAGATCAAAACACAGAATTGGCAATAGCATGAATTTAAACCTTCACTCAAAATTGCATTGACGGATATCAGGGGACCCTGGCAAAGAAAGTACTGTAAGCCTAGCTGAACTTCCACTAGCCTGCATACAGGCTCTTCATTTGGGCAGTTAATTCAGAGAGGTTTTTTTGCCTCAGTTTTGCTTTCGAATGGTGCGTGGTCAAAAGATAAGGGACTGGGGCGAGCTCCAATCCTGTAGCTTTTGATCGCACACCATTAATTGAGGCAAAAAAACCTCTTCCAGTCGCCCAAATGAAGAGCCTGTATGCAGGCTGAGCTTCCACTTACTTGTCATCATTGGTGTGGCAGTTGAGTGCCGCAGCATCTCTGCTGAGGATGTCCTCCACCTTCCCATATGGCAGACCTCTTCCCTCTGAAGTGCTGATGGCCACAATACCGACAGAGCCAGGGTTAACCCAATCAGAGATGGCCTTTCCATTTGTGCCGAGCCAGTAAACGATTCCATTCTCATCAAAATCCTGCATGTGGGTGAATGTTACCTTGTTGCCTCCTCGAAGGAGACGCACAAAGTTGTAACTGCTTCTTTCATAGTCATACCACTGTTTGGCAACCTGAGAAGAACAGCAAATAAGTGAGCATTTTAGCAATCGCTTCAAATTGTTTGCAAGTCAGGCTTTTACCATATTTCTCTGTCACAAACAAATTAACAAAACATTTCAACAAATGGGAAAAGCTTTTGGCATATGTAGGCTCGTAGTATGGGTGCCCTCCGTCTCAATCTCTCTGTGTCCCTCCATCGTTTAACCTATTTATATAGTGCATGTAAAAGAGTACTTCACTTAAAATCTAAAGTAGTGTTAGTGTAGTAACGTTGTATTCAGTTGTAATTGTGACCCTATTTGGGAAAACCAGGCTTAACGAAAACTCCGTTGAACCGTTTTTCCATTTCAACGCATTTTGGAAACGTTCGAATGCATTACAGATCATTTTCAATGCATTTGAAAACATTGACAACGTTTCCGAACGAAAACGAAATGCATTGAAGATCATTTGAATTCATTTTGAATCATTTGCAACGCGTTTTCAAACGTTCACAATGCATTTCAGTGAAGCAGTATCGCATTGAAAAACATTCACAAAACAATTGCCATCAGAACTAGTTCTGAAAAATTAATTAGTGCAGACAACCCAACGGAACACAAGAAGCTTGAAAATGTCGGCGAAATGAACACGCACTGTGTCCTCATCGAGCAGCAAATGCTCTGAAAATAAAAATATTGAGCTTTTTAATTAGAAATCTACTTGATATTTTACAACTTCTAAATTTACAAGATGTAGAGGCAGCTAATTTAGTTTTCACCGTGCAAAATTTAAAGGTTAACCCGCCTAAAGTTCACCTTTCGTGTCCGTGGTGTTTTCCCCGTTAACCACGAAGACCACTAATGAGCAGCTAACGAATGACATGCAGACATTCAAAGCATTATCACGAACAAACTTTTGCGGTACTTCTTTCCTTCGGCATTGTTCCCACGTATTAAATAAAATCTATCATACCTTGCTCTCAAACTGTTATTAGTTTGTATTTAGCTGGTCCTGTGAGTGCGGATATTCTGCGAGCAGACGCCAAGAATTTGCATACAGACGAAACAAATTAAAATATCCTCTTATTTGCATATTGTAACGAAACGCACATTATGTGAGCCAAAATTTGTTCAAAATTATTTTACTCGTAGTACAGCAGCTCAGAACGAAGACAAAATAAGTGTATTTTGCAGAGGCTGTCGAAGATTCAAAATCTTTCAAAGCTGAAAATTGTCGGAGGCGCATTTCACAGGAGATGATTATCTTTACTTCTCACCGCGTTTAATACGCTTGATTGAACATGACACCATGATCATTTGTTGACCTTTATTTAGCATTCGGATACGTGAAAACATCAAGTGTCAGCGAATGAAAGCGAAAACTTTTACACAGCAACCATGAAGAGTCTTTGAGCATATGAGAATTCCTATAACGGGTGTCTAAATCATTCTCTCGTGCCGTCTCAATGCTCGGGAATGCGCTAATCTTATCAGATAAAACAATTTGCGATTGCCTTTTGTAATTAACAAATTAGTGATCCCGGTGACCGAAAGCTTTTGGTTGGGGTGGCTAAACGATCAAACATTTGGTCGTAACGCGAAATGCTGGTTGAAAATATTTTGACCTAGATCAAACATGGAAAAGCTACTTAAATGCAATGTTGAGAGTGGCGGCTAAACGGTCAAAGATACTCTTCCAAAACGATGTTGGATGAAAATATTGGATCGCTTAGCCGGGGCTTAATTAGCCTGTGTAGCAAGCGTTCCCATTCGAACAGATTTTCCGTTTGAACTGATTTACTACATTCTGGCCGCGCGAAAATTGGGGCGAGAGTAAAAAAGAAAATTTCCCCGCCCCCTCCCCCGTTCGCCATTTTTTGCTCTCGTCCCAATTTTCGCGCGGCCAGAATGCGCAAGACCCTCGTTCGAACAGGAACGCTTGCTACGCAGGCTAGGGCTTAATCGTTGTGTTGACCGAATGCAGAGTTTACATTACTTATCACTCCAAAGGTGAATTGAATTATTTTCATTATTCTTAAAAATTTTCTAAACAAGCTTTGTGAAGCGTTTCCAGTGCATTGTGAATGCGTTGGAAATCATTTCAAGATCATTCTTCAACATTTAAGAACATTGGCGGTGTTTCATGAATGAATTGGGGAACATTGGAAATGCGTTATGAATCGTTGTCTAGCGTTGTAATGCATTCTAAATGCATTTAAAATTCGTTGAAATGCATTTCAACGCGGTTTTCGTTAAGCCTGGTTTTCCCAAATAGGGTCACAATTAGTAGTGTAATTTGTTCCAGTATTGTAATTAGTTTAATATGTTTTATTATTGTATTTTAGTTTGTAGTAGGTGTAATTAGTTTCTAATTGCTGTATCTGTGATTTGAAGTGTAAAAAAATCAATAAAATCCTTTAAATTACAATATATATATATATATATATATATATATATATATATATATATATATTTCTCTGTCACTTAAAAGTGCAAAAACTGGAAAGAATCTATCACAGAAAAGCTCAATAAGTAGATGAATTGAAAGAAATTTATTCCACAATTATTACTCTGTGTCACATCTGAACTCGTTCCACAATTATAAACGTTTTTACAGTGTGACTATTTCAGACAAGGCCACCAAGGAAAATTTCCTGCAAATTAGCCTAAGGAATCTCACAATGAAAGAAACGATTTTCACAAAATTAAATATGGGTATGACGAATTTGCCACCTATTGAGGCACAACAAAGTTCAAAACATCAACATCGTGGCTATTCCATTCTTTCATCACTCTAACACTATTAGCCAGTTTGTAAAATAAGTTCTTGGGTGGCCTTGGTCGGAATAGGCTCACTGTAAGGCCCCGCATTTCCACACAAACCAAGGTTTCTAAACTTTTCCACCTTGTGGTGTTTACCCATCAATCACACAGTACCCAGGGGGTGGATTCTAAGTAGCCTATGTGCTATTATTTCAAAACTTGCCATTTTCAAAAGATATCTTTCTAGATCTCCTACAGAAGCAAGGGGTTCCATTTTCAAGGTTCTCCCAGTTCTGTCAATCAAAGAACTCTCGCCTGGGGCTCTCTCCAGCTGGAACCTCAGTCGCCGTGCCAGTACCTGAGT
Source organism: Pachyseris speciosa (assembly GCA_016490735.1). Lineage (NCBI taxonomy): Eukaryota > Metazoa > Cnidaria > Anthozoa > Scleractinia > Pachyseridae > Pachyseris > Pachyseris speciosa. The sequence continues at coordinate 397,364 of JAEMWC010000573.1, read as the reverse complement.
GGGGAAACAAATTAATAAAGACAGGTCAGAGCAGTTTTCTTGATGATCCTCACACAAAAGTTCTGTAACTGATTAAGTTTTCTTAAAGTACTGTTACAGATTTAAAATTTGAGTGGGAGATCTTTATGGTGAGAGGAAGGTGAGCCATCGTAAATGCCATCAAGATTGGACGCAAATATTTCATTGTGCCTTGTAAAATGAAAGGATAACTTGAATGTGCATAATTGTTTTGTGAATGTTGGCAAATTAATCATGCTGCAGACACCTATTGTCGAATCAGGAAAAATGGGAGTTGTGTTATGTATTCTTATTAAGAAGAAATCTTTGTCAAATGTGAATTTACAAATCCATAATTCATCTGATTTCTATCAAAAGTTACGGTAATTTACTAAGCCATAATTCCACTGATTTCTATTGGGTTTTTACAGAATTTCTGGGCTTTCTGTGTAAAGGGTAAGCAGACTAGAACCCCTTCAGTACTTGATTGGTTTTAGCAGAAACATGTCGAAAAACATTGTGAATTATCTCACCTGGAGGCCAGATCCAGGACAGTCATAAGTGAGAAGGGGGAGCTTCTCAGTCGACTCCAAAACAGCCACAAGTTTCTTGACAAGGATTGATGCAGGAGTAACTTCGCCACTTCTATTGAACCAAAAAGGAATACCTTTACCACATGAATACAAGCCTGTATGCGAGACATCAGCTATTTTGGAGCAAAATAATATAATAAAAAAAAAATAAAAAAAGTCACTAAGCACAGTGTTATTCCCAGCCCTTAAATTAATTTTAAAATCAATCAGCAAAAGCTATACAGTAAACACCCGTATATAAGAACAAGTGGATTAAGGAAATCACGCTGAAAGTTGGCCAATAAAGCACCATAATTTATATATAAGAACCAATTCAGCCTGATAAATAAAACATGTTCTTATAAAAAAAGAAAGAGGATGCCAGAATAAGAAAGCAATGCAGTAACTCATAATTAAGTACTATGGTGTGCTGGACCATATGTGACCCTCCACGGGATTTCAAGGAATAAGGTGAACGCACGCACACGGCACGCTCGCACGCTAAAACAAAAGAACTAGCTTTTAACACGTTAGCTGCGTGTTAGTTACTTGCCTCATTAACATCGCAGCCATTGTGTTCCTTCGCACGGTAGAGACAAAGGAACGTGTTAAGATCTTGCTTGCAACTTTGCACAGTATAACACGGTGACCGTGTCAAATTTATAACACGCTCTTTGAAGTTGAAGTTGCGTTCGATTTGTACAAGCAGTACGTCGTAAGCTGTAAGGCTTTCTATTTGCTCAACAATATGATTCTAGTTGTCGATATCCAGTGCAACATCGGTCTATGATTCGCCGAACACAATGCAATGTCTCGACTTGTTGTTCATTCATTTAATCCGGCATTTGAGTTCTCCCTTTTTTTTTACAATTCCTCGATTTCTTAAAGTAGCTTGACAAACACGGACCGAAGCGAACTCGTATGTAAACTGCAAGCAGTGTCTCTTTTGCGCGAAAATCCGCAGTCAAAAACAAGGGAAGGAAGGACTCAAAACACATTGAGTGTCCATGAGCGTGCGAACGTAATATGCGAAGCCGCGAGCCGTAAGTCGCGCGGGCGTCGGAAGACGAGCGAAAAAATCTTTAAACGCCCGCGGTACTCGCGGCTTCTCCACTCGCCCCTTGTATGTCACGCTCGCAGTAACGCTCACTTTCCTTACAGGTTTTCGAGAAAAAGAAAGACTGATCGCCTAACTCATATGATGCAAAGCCAAGGACTTCACTTCCGTTAATAAGTGAGGGATTTTCCAGCCGAACGGACAATCAATTTCAGCTTTATTTAAACTGAGAATTTGCATACATGCGCGCGCTACTACATGTATACTATAAACACGCACACACACAGTTTTGTCGTACACTGAAGAAGGGTTGTACACCCGAAACGGCTGTTATTAATGAGACTTTTGGTTTGATAATATTAATTATCATTCTGCCTGTAAACTGTGTTCTCACCGTGCTTCTTTGTTTGCTAGAGTATCGGAGGCATTATTTAATTTATATCGTTAAATTTACTCGGGAAGGCTAGTAGTTTCCAATGGAAAATGAAGTTTATTTCTACTGTTGATATTTTGACATTAACAGTGGTAAATAACTGTGCATGTAATCAAAGACGACGCGAAGGCGATCGATAAAAACTGAAATTTGAACTTTGTTCTTTCTTTTAGTTCTTCTTCTGTAAGTTAAAGCTAAGAACGATATAAAGATTAACAGAACGCGAGCGATGGAGTGAGTGAAAGAGCGATTTCCAATCGGGTTCAAATCATTTTCAATCTTTGCTTCCGTCGTCTACAAACGGTTTTACTACCAAGAGAGAACAAACCTTGTCACACTTTCCATTTCCAGGAACGCTTTTAAAACTGAAGCAATTTATCAATTAGATAAATACAACAAACCCTCGCTGAATACATATTTAGCCAAAACACCGACTTTATTTACTGTAGAGTTCCAGGAATTACTTGAAATATTCTGAGAAACGTATCGCTTCAATTGACGGGCTTTTTTACCTTTACTGGCATCAATTCAAACTCTTCGCTTGCAAAAACGTGACTTAGGCCTGGTTTAAACGTTGCATTTACATGCGCCGAATCAAATACTAATTTTAGTCGACTCGAATGAATACGTTCGGCTCATTCAATTTAAACGTCGCATTGTTTTGCCGAATAAAATTGCTGAGCGCGAGTGACGTGTTTTAAATTCCCATTCGAACAAACATAAATTATTTAACATAATTTCAATTCGATTCGGCACATGTAAAATGCGACGTTTAAATCAACTGTCGAACTTTATTTAAGTTACATGTAAACTGCCTGACTGTTCTTGGTTTGAATTACTAACAAATGTGATTATTTTACAGGAAAAATCAGATGAAACCTACATACATATCAAGAACGAAAACAAGAAAATGCATTTTCAAAATTGCGCCTTTTCAAGAAAAGGGGTAGTTACACTGAGAAAAACACCCGATGCAATCTAAAAAATATTGATTCTAATTTAAAATGCGCAAAAGACAGACTAATAGTGCCATCTCAGTGTTTTCCAAATAAACTAGTTTTCTTAAGTCTATGAATAAGAGTCCTTCTCTTCCCTCTACACTTGGTGTTAATGCGCACGGCTATCTGATTCCATTGCTCACTAAAACATGTCGAGTCAAACTTTCTTTGTAAAACGGACACAAGGAAGCCTAATTTTGCACTGTCCAACTGCTGGAAACCTTTAGTTCCTGACGTGTTGCACCTCGCCATCTCGTTGTCCGTGAAAAGAACATCAACACAAGCAAGGGCGGCAGTAGATATGTCAGTACCAGTCGCTACAATTGAAGTGACTTTGGCTCGCTGCTCATCGGTTGGCCCGTGGCTGCTTGGCACTAATGGGATGACGTTCTGATCAACAGTCTGCAGGGGCGGTCTTGGTGGAGCCACCTGGGGAGAAAACACGGGCGATAGGTTTTCTCTGTGGATTTGATGGAATGTACTCAGGACGGGACGCTGAGATTCACTGGGCTCTATGCTGGATGTGGCTGTTTCCTGAGAAGTTTGGACAGTGGGGCTGCTACAGAAACCCATCAGAGATGCGACTGCTTCTGAATCCAATGTTGGGAAGTCTGAATCTTCATCAAATAACGGAGAAGCAGCAGGCTTCGGCTCATGCTGATGGAGACACTTGAGTGCTGTCAACTGCTTAACTACCTCTGTCAGGTTCAATATCTGCTGTCGCAACTCGGTCGTCACGTCGTAGTGGTCGGTCTGTACTGATGCGTCAGCTGTAGAGCGCATACTAATGTGGCACTGAACGCTCGCCTCGCTTGTCTCCACACGTTGGTCTCCGGTTCTCTTCCTCTTTAGCTCGGCTTGTTTTTGGTTTTGTTCATTAAGAAATTCAGCCAACAATTGCACCTGCAATTAATACTACTGTCAGTGATACATCTTCAGCACACACAACATGCCTATATATTTAACTAGTACTCAACATCAAATTCGCATTTTTAACTTTACTTAGAAAAACCAAGGTATTTTAGAACTCTGTCCCGGCGATCTAAAAATTTTAGAACGTTCTTCACGAAACACGGATTTGGAACAGCTAGCTATGTTATAACTTAAACCATTCTAGACCTAGGCTAAATTACAGACTACAGGGCCACTTTTAACCATGCACAAAAAAGCCGGCTCGTTAGGCTCGTTTGCTCTTACACGCACATCAATTATTCCTCGTTCTTTCATCCACTGCCGAACCAAACAAGCCGCTAAATATATGAACCCAACACTTAGTGACAACTTTTTAGACAAACCTTTAACCAAACTCGCATTACGAACTTTAGAATAGCATACTATTCTGGAACTATAACGCTGCTAGATATATGGCTAATGATTTCACGATCTATGAAGCTTGAAACTTAAGAGCATAGTTAAGAGCGATTATCCCAACTCGGTCGCTGTTTTATTTAGGCGAACTCTCTGGAGTTGACATCTTAAGAAAAATATCCAAGCGAAGTTTAAATAAAAAGAGCGGTAAAAGAGATTCGTCGTTGTATGTTCACGTTGTTGATAAAACTTGAATTAGTCTATTCACGACGTCAATCAGTGCTATTTGACATTTTTGTTGCCTTCGCCGTAGTGGGATCTTAAACTCCCTAGCATCTTTCTCGAGACATAAGATCGCGTTTTACGAAACATGCATTTTAGTGAGCAATGGGATCAGATAGAAGAAAAACTCTTGTCGTCAGAAAATTCTTTTTCCTAACCATGAACTACTTCTGGAATATAAAGTATAGCAATAATATTTTCTATCCACTATCGTCAATACCCGTACTTTTCTCAAAATTTAGGTTGCCGTAAACGAAAGAAGCTAAAACGTTAGCAATAAAAGGAAGCAGACGAAACGATGGCAATTTAAAAGACTATTTTACTCACCTCGTCTTTCTCAGCATCTTGCGTTCTTTTCGTTTTGGGTAAGCCAGGAGTGTCTTCAATTGAACGCTTTCGCTTGCTCTGTGGCTTCAAGGGAGAGCATTCGTCAAACAGGTGAGCGTTTGCAGGATCGTCCACGAACAGTTTCTCTTGGTGATTAAGATAGGAGATGTCATCTGGAAAGAAGTCAAACGAAAAATTAGTGTCGGTCGCACATCTACTGACAGCATAAATTTTAATAACAGATCTAAAGGAACTTACCATGGGTTGCAATGACCATTGCTTCCAGTAATTTGCCACTGTTTCTGATGGTAACAGTTGAAGAAGTCGACGGCGCGAGGTCAGTAAAAGAACTTTTTGTTTCCTTATCTTTTAACTTTTTGGTATCCACAATGCAGGTGCTTTTATCAGTACTGAAATAAACCAGGGACAGCTTGGGAACTTTCGTAAGATTTCTGAGAGCCATGATCAGATCGTGTAATTGGATAGTGGAGTAACGTTAGTAAGTACCACTTCTTAAATAGCTGCGGATATTATTACTGGCCAATGACAAAACTTTAAAGAATGAATTTGTTTATGGGCGGAGGGAAAAATCTCACCTTTTCTGTAACAATAGTCTGTAATTAAGACTTCGACGTGCGGGAAACTTTTGATAATAAGTTGTTTCAAATGCCGCGCTTTTATTTCAGAGAGGACAAACTCACCCGCTACCGGCGCGATCGAGAAGGACTCACTTTAAATCACTTGTTCCCAGGAAAATTAAGTTGTTCTAAATGCCGCGCTCACCTTTCCTGTAACAATAGTTTGTAATTAAGACTTGACGTGCGGAGAACTTTTGTTCACAACTCGCGAAAAAGAAGAAAACAGGAAACGACAAAAAAAAGAAAATTAGATGTTCTGAATCCCCACATTTTATAATAAAAGGAAAAAATACCATACGTTACAATAAAGATCAAGAAAAAGGTTTTGCATTTTTTTACTTCGAATCACACTAATAAATAACAAATTCAACACTGCCGCACATTATTTATTACGTAAAGATACTTGTTACATGCTATTTTCTACAATTGACTTTTTCCCATGATAATTGAGTTCTAAATGCTGCGCTTTTATTTCAGAAAAGAAAAAGCCACACATTGCAAGCGCAATCGAGAATGCACTTCATTTCCCTTGTCCCGGGATAATAAGTTGTTCCACATGCCGCGCTTTTATTTCAGAAAGGAAAAACTCGCCCGCTGTCGGCGTGATCGAAGAGGATTCACTTTAATTCACTTGTTCCCAGGAAAATTAAGTTGTTCTAAATGCCGCGCTCACCTTTCCTGTAACAATATGCGGAAATTAAGACTCTGAGGTGCAGAAAACTTTTATTCTCAACTCGCGAAAAAAGAAGAAAACACAGAACAACAAAAAAGAAAATTAGATGTTCTGAACACCAGATTTTATAGTAAAAGGAAAAAAAAAACATACTACAAGAGATATCGAGAAAAAGATCTGGCAATTTTTTTACTCCAAATCACGCTAACAAATAACAGTTAACGCTACCGCGAATCATTTATCTATCATTTATCTATTCTCTACAATTTACTTTTCTCCCATGATAATTAAGTTGTTCTAAATGCCGCGCTTTTATTTCAGAAAGAGAAAGCCCCAATATTGCCCGCGCAATGGTGAATACACTTCATTTTACTTTTCCCGGGAAAATAAGTTCTTCTAAATGCCGCGCTTTTATTTAATTAAAAGGTAAAAAGACACGGTGGACCCACGATCCATGCAGACGGATTCATTTTGTCTAATGTAATAAAGTTGTTTTAAATGCCGAGCGTTGATATTAAAAGTAAAAAGTCTCACGCTTGCACGCGCGATCCAGAAGGATTCACTTTGTCCGATTAGTTAAATTGTTTTAAAAGGCGTGCTTTTATTCCAGAAAGGAAAACTCTTACTTTGTCGGCACGATCGAGAAGGATTCACTTCAGTTGACTTCTTCCCCGGATAATTTAGTTGTTACTAATGAGGCACCTTGCTTTTCAAGCTAGTTTGGTTGCCCACATAATATAAAAAGAGAGATTGTGAGAGTTCACCCTAATTTATTTTCTTCCTAAATAATAAAGTTGCTGCTGCCGCACGTCTCTCTATTTGCCAATGGAAAAAAACTTGCTTTGTGCTGTTGCCTGATCAAGAAAAATAATATTGCAACTGTTTACTTCAATTTAATTTATTTTTAAAAGAAAAAAAGTATCATAAAGAGTCTAAACTACCACTAATAACAACTTCTGTTCACAAACATGCATATGATTTAAAATTTATAGTAAAACAAAAAAAAACGTGTTCGTTTACAACTGAGTCTTAGTTCAACGGACTTCTGGGGCAACAAAGTCTTCGGTTCCTGGACGACA
>JAEMWC010000573.1:310000-385000 GCA_016490735.1 Pachyseris speciosa | reverse complement strand
GAATGGGATTTCAACACTGCTAAAATTTCTTTTTGACAAAGACAAAGAGATGTTTACCGTACTCCAAAGAGATTTAAATAAAGTAAATTACAAAAAATATTAAATATAAATATGATAACTAAAGGGTACCAGCACCCTGAAATAACTAAAAAGCTAAAAAGGTCAGGGCGCTGGATCAAATAAATTAAATTATTTATTATGCCATTGGTGCCATTTTTATTATGCCATTGGTGTCTTTTGTTTGTCTATCTTTTTGTTATATTTTCTTTGTGCATCAGAGGTTGGACACATGAGGGACCTATGTTACTTTTTAACAATTACATTGTATCCCTGTTTTTATTTTTCAAAGTTCTCTTATGTTTGGAATGTACAATGTATATGTCCACGAATCCATTTTTCCCAAACGTTTGGTCTTCATTTTGATAAAGCCAAAATTAAACTGATCTTTAATAGGTCACCATGGTTTTATTTTTTTAATAAACTACAGTACTGGTTTGGGAGGGGGGACAGGGGGGATCAAAATCTCCTGCTTCCTGTACCCTGTTGTCTTCCCCGCCTCCTGCCCTTTTAATTAAAACTCCCACTTTCCACCTTCCCTATTCCCACCTCCTATTTACCGGGCTACTGCCTGGCCCCCCTGTTCTCCCCATTTTGTGGGGAGTGAAACATTTTCAACTAAATTGATTAATAATTATTATTGAAAACCATACCCTAGTGAGATTCTCCTGAGATAAACAAGATGAATGTAGCTGCGTGACAATCTCCTGTAACTTGGCAACAACTTCTCGGGGAGCTGCTTGAGCAGCCAGAAGATATTTTTCCTGAATCTCTGAAGCCAGGATTCTGATCTTCAACTTCTGAGCCTCAACTTTTGACACAAAGCGCTTTCCTCTCTTTCCCATCCAACCAGCTGCAAACTCAGGTCCAAGGGACGTCTCCGCACTGAAAGTGTGCTTTGTCCCTCTGTTCGATTCAAAGACAAATCCTGCAAGGTCTTCACGGAGAATGGTAGCTTGTTGCCCATCTGCATTATGAATGGATACTTCTTTCTCTTTGGTGCACGTGACAGACCAATTGCCTATGGAAAGTCGAGTGGAGCCTGGAGAAGACAGAAGTGGTTGGCTTGGGGTGCCAAGCTTCACCTGGCCGCGTGCACGCTGGAGTTTTTCAAGGAACTCTCCTCTGCTCTCTGGAAAAGTTAAAAAAATGTCAAACCTGCATTACACTTGGCATTTTTTCAAGAACCTACAGCTGTGTCAAGTCAACCTTGAAATCACCTTAAGTTTTAAGAATGTCAAAACCACAATATTGGTGAATGTGACACAAAATAATACACGCATTGTCCACATACACTGTATGTGTCACAGTGTAGTTCTGAAAAGGACTACTGTACTTTTTTGGTGACACAAATGTGAGTGACAATGTGAGTGGAAGTCATGACCAGAGTCAAGTGAGTTGTGCAGTGCACTAAAGATGCCACAATAGACTCTGTACCCCACTTTCATAGATGTACCATCTTTGGATAACATACAACTCAGGTCGTGTTCCTTTTAGGAAATCCTTTTTCAGATTTAGACAATCCAGATTGTTCAGATTTTTCTGCTAGCTGGAACAAAATTCTGAAGAAAAGATCCATCCACACAGTGAGAGGCCTGGAAACTTGTTGATGGCAGGTTTTCTGAGAATGTCGCTCACTTTGCTCTCCTTGTAATTGCTAGAGGAACTCAAATGGAACTACAATCTGAAACCAGTTTCAGTTACCAATCCAAACAATCCACATTCAGAGGTGGATTGTTTAGATTGCAATCTAAGATTGGTTTTGCCATAAATGACACTCAACATTCGAAGGCAAGTACTAAGTTGATGGCTGGAAACCTTACCAGAAGAGTCCGACCCTCCTTCCGGACTGCCACTAGAGTACATGGTGGCCAACTTGCCATCCAGTATAAACCTAAACCAGCCATTGCTGCCATTAGAAAGCTCCAAAGCACAGGACTCATTCCACAAATAAAGACAATCACGGCTGCGCACAATACACCAGTCATGCCAGTGGTAAGGCCTGCCTTGTTCCACATCAGCAGCATCCTCTTGTAGTTTATCTTCATCCTAAACATCGTAAGTTACACATGTTAACTTAGGAACACTATCAAATGAAGAACAATCCTCGCAGTTGTGAATACAATTTATGCAATTGCTTCTTTTCACAATTGCACAAATTGCATTCACAACTGTGAGGATCATTCTTCAGTTGTAAGCATTATTTCAATCTAGTTCTTTTCACTTTTACTTTCTGTGTTATGCCTGGAAACTAGCTGGTGAGATTGTCCTCACAAAAGCTAAGTGTATAGACACAATAAACTTGACTTGAACTTGACTTGATTTCATTTCTGCAGTTTTATATTATTTATTTCACATATCACTCACACTCTTCTCCTTCACGGGAACATATGAACCCACAATTGACCTGCTCCCAACATCAATGGCTTCATAGTAGCTCAGTTGGTTAGAACATCGCACCGGTAATCGCAAGGTCATGGGTTCAAACCCCGTTGACGTCCTGAATCTTTTTTTCAGGCTTCTTTTCGCAATTGCATAAATTGTGTTCACAACTGTGAGAATCATTCTTCATTTGATTTCATTTCCGCAGTTCATAATTTATATGATTTATTTCATACATCATTTACACTTAGGGACACTTAACTCGTCTTCAGGATCATGATCATGAATAAAAATTATTAAATAACATTAAGGAGTTTTTGTGTGAAAGATTGATATCAAACCATAGAAAAAATTTCTTTTTGATTACATTTTATCAGGCAACAAATATTTTGTCACATCAACTATGACACAGTTTTCAGATGACTATTGGCAAGTACAATATGACCCATACGGGTAAAATGGCCAAAACAAGATGATACATTGGAATTCCTTGCTAACACCCCACCTTAGAAATCTTACCTGGAACCCTGTAAATATTGTTGTTATAAACTACCAGTATTGCCATCTTGAATAGATGTCAATAGATTGAAAACTAAAGGAACAATGTATAACTACACATTACATCTGTTGAAGCTATACATCCATTTAAAACTAATAAGCAAGTTAATTAAATTTGACCTTTGCACTGTTGTGGAATCATTACCGTATTTATAATGCATACCTTTTTCTCTGTTTCCTCCTCTTTCAGTTTGACTTCTGGTTCCTCTTGTACTGGTTCGACTTCCTGCAGTGGTCCGGCCAGTTCTGCTACATGGCTGATCACTCCCAGTCGAGCCAAGTGGCTAATGTATGTCTCCTGGCATTTCTCCAACAAATCTTCTATGATCTGTAGGCTTGTTAGATGGCCATCATCATCATCCTATGTAAAGAAAACAATAATGATTAGCAGATTGGAATGGGTTGCAGCATGTGATATTCTAACTATGATTGCACAATGATTGCAGGACAGCGTTAACATGGATACCAGAAATCAGGCAGGTAAGGACAACCTATGAAAACATGGAGGAAGACTGTCAGAAGAGGAGGAGGAGAGAGAAAAGACCTCAATGGAAATAATAGAATGTGCTTGCAGCAGTGGGTGGCATGGAAGGATAGCCAGAGTACATGTACATTAAGGCCTTACATGCCATCTGGCATGAAGAAGTTGGGCGAAGATGTGCCAACTGTTTCACACAGTTTATGAAGTTCTACGAAGTTGTCTGAATTTGCACTCACTGAAATTTGCAAAGAAAAATCAAAGGCAGTGGCTTATCACTGCTGTACATGTGTGCAAGTTCTGTGACTCATGTTGCCCTTGTTTACAACTTCAGTTGCTCATGCTGCTCACATTCTTCCTGTTAGACATACGCACAAGCCACAGGTTACCCAATCTCACCTCATGATCCAACACCACTGACAGCACCTCCACAATGACAGATGCAAAGCTCATATTCTGCGACAACTCTTCCAGCTGTGCTTGAGAAGCATAGTGGATCATCTTGCGCATCAATGCTAAAGTTGCCTTCCTGATGCTTGGCATCATTGTTTCCTTGTAGTTCTTGGCAAACAGAGGCAGAAGATTTTTCAGATAGATAGGTGCCATTTCAGGATCTCCCTTGATGTCTTCTGGTTCTTCCTTTTTGTCCTCAGTGTTGGTTGAATCTTCAGCGGCAGCTGGCTGTGCTGGTGCAGTGGAGGATGTTGCAGGGCTGTTTCCAACAGGCACCATCCATTCCCCTGCAAAAGAGAAGATGCCATAGATGAACTTCATGGTTTAATCCACCAATACTTCTTTCAACTTGCACTGAAGAGCATGTGTTACTACATGTAGAAGTTATGGAACATTATGTTATAGTCAATGTCATTTTGCTTTTATTGAATTTGGGCCATAACAAAAAATTGACGTCGCGAGATCGACTTTACAAGTTTCAGTTCTTAGCCAGATTGCTTTTGTACTCAACAACTTCAAATACAGTACTTCAAAAGCCTTGTACCTTCTTGTGAAAAGACGTTATTTTGGTACATGTACATTCAAGAGATTACAAGCCACAATGGAAGCTTACAATGTAAGTGAGGCTTCAGTACAGTGCAAATGAAGATTTCCAGCAACATACAAGAAACACTGAGACCCATAGATAAGTGAAGGAACCCTAAGAGCATCTGCTGAGACAATGTTACCTTTAATATACTAAAGATACATGCAGTACTGAAACTATTGTTTTTGTTCCACTTTATTTTTTTATTTGCTTGTTTTGTTTTCTGAGACATCTTGTGGAAAAATTGAACTTTTAAAAACTGGTTTGATTAATTGTTTGATTATTGTTTGATTATTGTTTCATCCCTTTCTCAGATTGATTGCTGGCCACATTCTGAAACAAAGACAAGGAAAATAAAATGTCTGTGTTTCAGAATATGGCCCACAATCAATCTGAGAAAGGGATGAAACAATAATTTGTTCAAATGTAAACCTCAATCAGATGCACACTGTAGGTTATTAGAAACTTGCCATGAAAATTTTCTACAAGATAAGACCTGTACATGTAAAGGTTGTCCTAAACTGCCGAGAAACAATTCAGTCTGTTTGGAGGTGAATTTCTTTTCTACTGCATTTAGTAAATGCACCAACTTTGTACCTGGTGATTGCAGAATGTGTACAACTTCCCTGTGACCCTCGTCATTTCTCTCCCTTGCTTTATCCATTGGTGTTTTCCCATCCTCGTCCCTTAAGTCTGGGTTGGCACCATGTCGAAGCAAAGTCTGAAAATGAAAGGCAAAGTTACAAAGGGTTCCACATAGCCAGTACTCAGTTTAACCGGTAAGTCTATGAATTGTCCACCTTTTCAGTCATGCTTAAATTTATTTTATATACTACAATGTATGTTTTGGAAATTTAGAGTACAAAAATCATACCTTGTAAGATTGTCAGTTTCTGAATAAATTAACCACAGTCTAATTAGAAATTGGATCCCTGTGATCTCAAAAAACTAGAAGAATAAATTATCAACTTACTTTAGCCACAGCTGGTCTTCCAAAACAGGCAGCATAATGCAGGGATGATGACCTTTGACCTCTGTTAACATCTGCTCCTCGCTCACAAAGGTACTCCACCTACATAATAAATGAAAAAAATTTCAGTTACCCTTGTCAACTTCAAACCAACCGTCAAAACGCTACAGCAATGACCAAAGAATAACATGTACATGTACATTATTGCATTCATATATACAAGTTGCACAATAACCTACCATTTCTAAGGTTCCAAATGCAGATGCCCAGTTAAGCAATGTCTGTCCTACATCATCCATAAAGTTAACCTCAAATCCACCTACAATAAAATTATTATTTAAATATAAATACTGGTATTGTCTTGTATATTTTATACTTTAAACAATGGCATATGAGCTGCTCTGCTGGATAATCGGCACCCCAAGGTTTTCAAGAAAGTTTAATTGCCATTAACATCTGCATCGCAAGTGAAGGTTGGGTGCTCAGGGACCTGGGAGCTGGTACCGCCGACCCAAACCCAGGTCGGTAGAACAGCCCATAAGCCTGCCATACCCGCACCCCAGCCACGACCCCCGCCCGCCACCAAGCCCCAAACCAAGCACCCAGATCACACTGAACTAGGAGTTCATCAGTGGAAGGAAAAAAAAAATTAAATAAATAAATAATAATAATAATAATAAAACTAAAGGGAGGGGAGGGTGGGGAAATACTCGAAAACACACAAGTTACAATGCCCCGTACGCAGAGCCAGTAAAACTACAAGCACATGGAAAAGGTGCACGCATAAAACATATTATAACAGAAACACCACTCACCACTGGACTGCCTGAAGACATCAGACATAAGCCAGAAAGGCTATAAGGCTGCCGGCAACCCACAGTATACTAGCAAACGCTGACGCTATGCCATGCCAATAACTGAGCTAAAACTTGCTCCTAGTCATTAACTAGGTTAAATTGCATTTAACTCCATAGGAAACAAAAATGCAATGCTCATGTAATCAAAAGGTAAGCCTTGTGAAAGCCAAGCACAAATGGTCTCTCATTGCATTGACCAACAAGAAAAGTTAATATTTAAAGTCTTGAGTGACATTTAGACTCTTAAATTAACATAACATAACCTACAAATTTATTCATGATGCTTAATAACTGCAGATTAACGCCTGCATTGCAAGTGGAGGTTGCACGCGCAGGGAACTTAGGGCTGGTACTGCCGACCCAAACCCAGGTCGGTAGAATACCCCATAAGCCTGCCGTACCTGCAACCCAGACACGAGCCCCGCCCGCCACACTAAGCTCCAAACCAAGCACCCGTCACACTGAAGTAGGAGTTCAGTGGAAGAAAAAATAAATAATAATAATAATTAAAGTTTAAAAGATTCTGCTTTGACTACCGGTACATACAGTGGTATGTTATTCCAGTTCTTTACTATACGAAAAAAAATGAATACTTACAATGTATAGGGATTTACCTTGGCGCTTTAATAATTTAAAAGAATGAATTCCATTAAATCAGATACTGTAGCATATAAACGTTCCCTTGACTGTTTTCCAAGTATCCCTTGGAATTTCATCTTCAAGAGAACATTTATTTTATTCTCATAACTTGCATGTTTGATCAAGTTATAAATGTTGGTAACTGTTAGGGTTTGAATCAGGATAAAGGAATTGGCCAACATGCCAGCACAGGGAAAAACTCTTACCATTTTCAATCGCATCTATCACAGCATCAGTATCCTTGCTTCTTATACAGTCAATAAGCTGTCTGTGGGACCTCTCATTTGAGCTGTCAAACCTCCGCAGACCACCTATCCCTCCCTTGGGAATACTGACACATGACTTGGGCAAGGCTCGCCGCCCCTCAAACAGTAGAACTAGAAGAAGGTCAACCAGTCTCATGGTATCCAGAACACACCTCTCATCGCCTTGAAGTGCTTTCTCAATTGCCTCTGGGAGTCCAGCTCTTAACAAGTCCTGTGACAGAATTACAAAATTACATACTGTACATACATACAGATCAAGTAGCATACCTTATCTTTCTAAAATAACTTATAATGTTGCCAAGGGTGGCTCTTTGGGCCAGTTAACACTAGTTACACAGCTTGATATAACAGTGTTCGTTAGTTTTATGAACCAACTTTCTCATGGAGAAACCCTAGCCAATACTGTAGTTAGAAAGATAGGTACCTAAAGTGTGCATGTGAGTTACACTGTCCATAATGCATTGCAAACTTTGCAACTCATTAGCATTAACAGACTTACATTGTGTACAACCCAATGACATAAGTTTGGGATACCACAGGTAACCCACATAAAACTGTGAGCTAACTCTTAACAGGGAGGAATAACCTTAGACTTGATTGTGAGAAAAGGAAAGAGAATGGTTACTTACATGAGTAACACTTGGTGATCCACGGCACAGTGTGGACAGCAGACTAACAATAGTGGACACTGATGTACTGCTGCTTTTGGCATCGGGGGTAGCTCCACTGCTGCCAGTTTTCTCTCCTGCAGTAGCTGCAGCACTTGCTAACCTCTCTAACAACTCACCACTTAGTCCATGTTCAGCTAATGGGGCAGGATCAACACCTCGGCGGGTGAACCGGTCAGCCAGAGATGCAAAACACCTCAGGGCACCATCAGAAACCTGCAAACAATAGAAACCGGACATAATTCAGTAGTTTAGAAACCAAGTATTATAAATAAGACATTTTAAGATGGATAAGAGCATTACACTGTACTTTTTAATCCCAACATTGCAAATAAATTAATCACACTCTTTACTAGCTTATTAGTAGCACCAAACCTGGTGAGCATTCAACCAATCACTATTTGTGTGTTAATGGTGTGTCTTTTATCATCTGCTAATACTGCTTTCAGATGCTGTACCCCAAAGTTAGAAATTTTACAAAATCTATCCAAATTATCATACTAACAGTGTATTCCCTGTAAATGCTACTCTTAGAAGATATAGGACTAATTAAATCACCATACCCTACATGCAAGCATCCACCACCAATCTGTATGATCACATAATAACGTAATCAAGCATTCTTTTAATTTAGTTACAAAAATACAGCTGTATGGTACACTGTAAATGCCTAGCACTTACATATGGGTCTTCATGTTTTAGAAGAGTTGAAAGTGATTTGACGCAAGCTTCCAAGTTGGTATCTTGTGGTTCCATTCTCCCACACAGTCTTGATACAACATTCATGGCAGAATGAAGGGTATCCTTGTGCACAGAGCTCCCAAACTCACGAATGAATGTTAAAGAACACTGCAAGCCACCAGCTTCAAACACAGCTCCTGCCTCACGAGTACAAATCAATTCCAGAACCTACATGTATGATAATCATTATAATAAAAAATATAAATCAATCATTTATGTCTTATTTCACCTTCCATGAAAGGATAGTACTCCTGCCTCACAAGTACAAAATCAATTCCCAGAACTTATTATAACATTATAGTACAAATATAAATCAAATACCAGTCATGTCTTACAGTGTAGATGCTGTATTCTGTAGTGCAAAGGTGTGCGGACACATTTTCAATTACTCCGCACTGGTTTGTAAACTGTGAGCTTCAGATCCTCACAAAATGCCTAATGTTACCATTACTCAATTGAAAAAGGAAAAAGATGCTCTTAAAGGTGAAATTGCTGCTCTTAGACAAAATCTTGAGAGTTTAAACCAACCAACATTACCTCCTTCCAAAACTTATTCTAGCCTTGGAAAGACTTCCCAAATGTACATGTACATCAAACAACTCACATTCACAAGCCCAGACAAGATCAAGACAAAGTAGCTGTAACCAGTAACCAGAAAGAAGTCTTTGCACTTACTTTAACACACTGTTCTCCCAAGTCTTTGCTAGTTCTTGACGACAAATCAACCACAACCAGTCTGTTGCACAGAGCCTTGATGGCTCCGTCCACAGCGACAATCCTTCTGGTGCATTCTGCTGACACATCAAGGTAGTATGTTATAGCTCTGGCAGTTACTTCAAGTACGTTTTCAGGGGCACACTCATCCAGGAAGATGCGACACAAAGCTGGGAGAAATGTTCGTGGTGGACAACTGAAGAGAAGACGTACACACTTTAGTTAGACATCAGTTTTGAAGTGCAAGAAATAGTCTTCTTGGTTACATGTAATTAAATTTTCATAATGACAATTAATTTAATGATAAAACTAAATGGGATTACAAGCAAAAAAAGAAAGTACAGTCAAACCTCTATTAAGTAGCCACCTATTAAACATTCCCCCTCCCCCCCCCTATTGGGCAGCCATTAAATCAAAGCCCCGAAAAGTGTTCTTCTATTGCTTTTTTGTTTACTTCTTGCAAGCAGCGAGCTCCCATTAAGCAGCTCCCCACTATCCGTTTCCCTGAAAGTGGTGCTTTATAGTCAAGTCGTCCAAATGTCATCTTGCCTGAAGTTACGTCGGCCGATATTTTTTGTGTGATTCACTTAACAAATACATGAAATGAAATAACATCTAGTATTTCCATAATTGACAGTTGTTACATGTAGCTTCAATTAGCTTCAGTTTACAGCGTAATTCAATTTCATTTCATTTCCAACAGTTGTTAGCTTAGCTTCTTAGGTTTTATCAACCGCAACATTCAGGCAAGGTTTTAGGGTTTTATTCTTAGCGATCGTAACTTGGATCAAATTACATTGAAGGAAAGTGTTGTCATTACAGTTTGATTAAAACTTGTAAATGATTTAATCTCGCAAACGGTGCAACCATCTAGTCAGTTAAATAACAGACTGTTGCCATGAAAGATGTATCATTTGTTACGGGTTCGATTGATGGAATCTTTCAGCGTCTTTTTTCAATATTGGAAATAAAACGAACAACTTGCTTCTCAGTTGAAGGTAAGGTTGCTCAGAAAATGTTGATGAATGTATTGAAATTCAGGTGATATTGAACAACCATTCACCAAGGTGGAGGTGGCTAGTGGTGGATATTTACCGAGCTGCGAAGGGGTGAGGTAAATATCCACCGCTAGCCACAGACACTGAGATGAATAGCTGTTTTAGTATATACTAAAACAGTGAGATAATATACACCACAAAAAATTGATTTTAATTCATATATTCCAGCAATGATTGCAATATTTTCCCGTGCCAAAGGACTGAAACAACAAGCCACCCGTTTTCTCACTGACAGATAAAATTTCTGAAGACATTTGTTTAGGTCTGGTGGCAACATTTCTGCAAATGGAGTTACAAACTCTCTCTGTATTTGAAACAATTCTGTAAAAAATATCATTCAACTTTGGTTTTCAAGTGAACAAGTGAGGTTATGCAAGATTAATTTGGATTTGTAAACAAAACCTTTCTCATTGGTTTTTATCAATAAACTCCGGGTCAAAAACATAAAGCATTATCTTTAAACATGGCCAAACCAAATTTAGTTGCTTTCTTTGTGTTTTCAGGGACCACTTCGTCGTTAATTTGGATGATTTCTTCATTTATGCAAACTTCATTGATGCAAACCGGGACGCCATTTTTTCGAAATTCACACAAGGGAGCACGAAACTAGCGAGTTGCTCGGAGGTGAATAGCAAAGGATATTTGGAGCCAATCAGAGCGCACCTTCAATGCTATCCAATGTTTTAGTATATACTAAAACTCACTATTTACTAACATAAACCTTATTTCAGGCGAGATGATGTTCGGGCGACTTGACCAGTTACCAAAGTGGCCACTTAATAGTGAAGGCGATCATCTATTTACAGTAAGTGCAACTGGTCTGGGGTGGGAACAGAATACCTGGACCTGTAGGCCAGGAACTTTTACTCAAGTTTATTCTTCAGCCTTCTTGATTGATATGAAGAGAAATCTTGCATGCTGTTCTGTAATGATTTGAACACTGATGCAGTAGCTTAAAACCTTAACGCTCACCATTTCAACCTTTAATTTCATTTATTGTTTTTCTTTTCACTCGATTTTCAGTCCATGTAAAACATTTAACCCTTTCACTGCCAAGGGGCCTCCCTTTGACAAGTAAAATCGTCTGACATTAGACAGAGTAAAATCGACTGGTGTTAGACAGAGTAAAATCGATAAAGTGGCCCTTGGGTGTTGGCAGTGAAAGGGTCAATTCCAACATTTTTTTTCTTTTGGAAAAATGGTGAGTAACTTATTAGAGTTGGCGACCAATTTGTACGATGCTACTCCCTATTTGTAAGGAACTTTTTCCTTGTCTAGTGTTATTGATTCATGATAAGAAATTTGAAGAATGAGAAATGCTCTCCTTGGTGAATTCCATAAAATACACAACATTTCAAACAGGCATATAGTTCAACATCTCCCTAAAAGCTAAGGAACATCAATCATGAAGACACCGACGTTTAGTTTAAAATGTCATCTACATGCAGTAACTGATATTTTTGTAAAGAAAAGTGTGTCTAAACCTTATCACTTATCCAAACCGTATAAAAGAGTATATATTGGACTATTGAGTCAAGGATGCCTTACAATGATATGCAAATCATGATAAATTGAAGTACTATTTTTGAACGATAATTATAAATTTCAAGATGAAATTAGACATAAGCATTCAAATTACTGTATATTGGTGGACGGAAATTGAACGGGGTATATAAAACTTGTTGTTACAATTTACATGTATACAAAAAAGGGTGAGAGGAAAACATCCTCCCAAAATTATAACGTCAGTCTTCTAGGATTGAGATCATCAAACAAAGAGAAACTATATAGCCCTACACGTGACTATGGCTATAGTTCAATCATATCTTTAATTTCTAAAAAAATTAATATAAATTATCCCCACGTAAATTCACCATATTTTGAACAGTAAGCTTCGTTGTTCAAGAGCAAATCGTTAATCAGGAGAAGCCGACACCACGACATATTATCCGGTGCGACAAAATGATTGTTTGAATTGATATCAATTCATCCAAAGAGAAAAGCATCAGAGCTAATAAAGGACCACAACATGAATATCGATGTGCACATCAAGTTTGAAAAGTGTTTGGAAATTTCGCTTCACGTCAAAATACTTTTAACAACAACATATCCGCAAGATAAGGTATTAGTTAAAATCTAAAAAAAAAGTGAATTAAGTCTATATATCCTGGGCAAGTAAAAAAAATTATGACACTTTTTCACCTCTCAAAACACCGGTCGATATTGTCTGACATCAGCAACAGCATACACAATTGTTCCAGCGCTATAAGTTGCATGTCTCTTTCGTCTCCCTGACCCATACTCAGCCATTCCAAAAGAGTATCAGGATCGACGTCCACCATTTTTGCCAGTAATGAGGGTCGATTTGAGAAACCACGGATAGCTGAAGGCGACTTTTCGACGAATGCAGTTTCCTATCTGAATGAAATTGTGGACACAAAGTTCGACAGATTGTTGCTCAAAGTTCACGTTTTTTTAGAAAAAAGGTAGCTTCTTGGTCTGCCAATTGTTGCCTGTATATAGCTCTCGGTGTTCCAGTGATGGTATTCCAATAGGTATCGATAAACGCAACCGAGATTAATCAGCCCTTTTTCACGTCACGGAAACACGTCCTTTTCACCGGAGACTTGCCTCGTGACCGGTTTTCCTACCACCACCGACGTTGACTTTTCCTCACTTAGCTATCATAACTCGCAGTATATCCTAAAACTGGGCCTCCCACCACAGCGTAGGATACCGTCTCTATTTCGGTAACAATTACGATCGAAATAAACGGTCAATTACGGCCCACATTCCCTCTCTGTGTTTCCTATTCTTTTCGTTTCTATGAATGCAATGTTGTCAGTCAGAAAGTGAAAAACTGCTTTGGCGCAAACACAGCCTCGGTTGGGTGTTGTGACGATTGAGGGGACTGGGAGTTAGTCGCCTCATTCCTCCAATGAAATACGCTGCTCTCCTTCTTGTTCTTGCATCCATGCGCAAGGCACAGACCAGTTTGTTTGATTTGTGGAAGATTTTTTCAGCCAAACAATCTGCGAGATGGAGCCGATCTCGGAATGCAGAACACCTCCTGCATCCCCGGAGCTAAGTCGTCTCGTGACAAAGCGGAGATGTCCGTTTGGAGAATCCCCGCAGCAACCAAAAGTTCCCGCAAGTGAAGCTGCCATGGCACACACAGTTGAGCAAAGTTCTAGCGGTATGTATTAAATTTTTGAACCTATGCCTCAACATACATCTAACTAACTTCATAGTTTAGGGGCTAATATATAATGTTCAATTATTTAATTTTTTGTTGCTGCTGCAGTGAAAAACAATAGGTGGTTTGCAGCCAATCTCTGGAGACACAGATAACAACGGTGAAACGAACAACTGCTGGTGGACGAACAAAAGGAGCTAATGAGAGATCTATTGTTTACGTCCACCAGCATGGCGGCGATGACGTAACGTGAAAACCACCTATAGGTGGTTTGTACGTTACGTCATCGCCGCCATGCTGGTGGACGTAAACAATAGATCTCTCATTAGCTCCTTTTGTTCGTCCACCAGCATTTGTTCGTTTCACCGTTGTTATCTGTGTCTCTAGAGATTGGCTGCAAACCACCTATTGGCTACAGAGTGTGATACAAACAATCCTCCCTACCCCTCCCTCGCAGGTAGCCTCCGAGCCAAGTTAGACCTTCTGGCCTGGTGCTGGGCAAGTGTTTGAAAGCAACTGTCTTATCGCTCTCTCTCCTCAATGACCCCTTTCCAGACAAAATCAGTTTCTCATAAGACATTATTGAAATTTTACTTCAAAGCCACAAAAGAAACTTTTACATCTCCAAGCCACAAGTGCTGGTCAAAAGTTCCCCATTGAATTATTTGTTTCTGTCGTTATTTGTGAGCCACAATGGTAAACTACTGGGCTACCAGTAATTGTGCCATCCCTATAAAGTTGTTATTATTATTAGTTTTTATTATGAATTTTGTGAAATTTGGCCACCCATGAATTCTTTAGGGGGAGCCCGGAAGTGGGGTAAAGGGGGTCATGCTCACATAATTTTCACAGAACTCAAAAAGTGGAAAAACACATCATGGTGATTAAAATTCCATGTTCACATTTCATGGAAATTACAAAGCAAAGACATTCACAGTTCACAAATTTTATTTCCTGGTCACGACAAATGAAAACACCTTCAGCTGTTTCACAATCAAGCGTACCCTTTTTTAATTTGTGTTGTTACAAGCTCTTTCTTTAAAACTGGTAACAAGCAGGCAATGCATTATAACAGAATATGAAAGAGAACCTTGTGCTGAACTAACTAAAAAATAAAAGCCCTCGATGAGGACACGTGGTTACTGGTTATGAAAGGAAAGAATAGGCAAATGTGAATTACAGTAATTGTTCATCATCGTGGCTATACATCCAACATCTCCAGATGAATGAAACCATTATATTGCATGACATTGTCGAAGTGGTCCACACGCCAACCTCGCTAGTGCATGGGAAAAAGAGTCTGCAGTGTCAAACGTTTTGTCTACATTTGATCAGTGGTTTCTCCGAAGTCATTTCGATCATTTGTGACATCAATCGTGGACAGTTCGTAGACGCCATATTGATTGTGAAAGTGGCTATTTTTTCAATCGGAATGCTCATATCTAACTAAATCCTAACAATTCATTATTGTAGAAGACATATAGCTTTATAAAAAATAGTATTTTGATCTCAAAAAGCAACCGAGAAAACCTTGAGCAGTTTCAGTACACATTCAGTCTTACTTCGGGCTTCCAAAAGTTGGACTTACTTACTTACTTACAGAGACCGTAATATAGAGGCTACTGGCTAAAAGCCAGTAACCACAAAAATTGTGGAAATCAGTTAATATTTGGCAGAGTTATGAAAGATTATGTGGTAAAAAATGCTCCAATTGCACTGTTACAGTGTGACATTCATATTTCACTACAAAATGAGAAGGATAACTTATTTTGAAAATATCACTCATTCATGAAAGAAATCAATGCAAAATATAGCTGAACATCTTCCCTTACTCTTACCATCTAATGAAAGGAATAATTATGTGAATTTTACAATTACAGGAGTTCATTCCCAAACCAACCATTGTTACATATTTTCTTATCTTTAACAATAACTATTTTAGATGTATTAAAATATTTTCAAAACTTGTGTGAACTCAACAAATTTGAGATAAAAAGACTGCTTTTTCTCCTAGAAAATGTGAAAAAAGTGTGAACTCAACCAAGATGTTCCAGCTTGCTACGTGTTTGTTGAAACATGGGGCCTAGGGTTTCATAAAAATTTTGTAGTGTCCGTACCCCTACCGTTATCTTTCTGAATGTTAGCCAAATTCCAACCAAGGTATATATTTTAAGATGAAAGTTGCACCTTTAAGGATATCTATAAATAAGACTATTGCTACTAATAGGCAAGAAAATATATCAGGATTTGTTGCCAAATTTAGTGTCTGTACCCCAATATGCTTAAAATAACCATTCCTGGAAATGTGTTAATTAACTAGAAACTAAGTTTTTCTTTGTTTAGACAACTTTTTAGACTGCTGGTGACAGCTGGAAAATGTGTGAAGTTTACAGGCTGGTTTACAAAGGAAACTAATTGCTCAGCTTGATACATACACTGTAACAGCTTCAAATATTGCAGACTATTATACCTAAGGCATAAAACTACCCATAAATCAGTTTTGTTTCCTGAAATATGAAATTTTATATTTGACCCTTCCTGACCTCTAAAAGGAACACCTGATTGTGAAACAGCCATTAATCCCATATCAGGCAATAACCCCTTTCACCCCTCAGTGGTAGAGCACTGGACTAGCGTGCGGGAGGTCGCGGGTTCAAACCCCGGCCGGACCAACACTAATGGTCTTCAAATAATCGAGGAGAAAAGTGCTGCCTTTGTAATAACATCTGCAAATGGTTAGACTTTCTACATGTAGTCTTCTTGAATAAGGACGATAAACCATAGGTCCCGTCTCACAACACTTGTACCAAATAATCTGTTGGAAGTTAAAGAACCCACACACTGTTCGATAAGAGTAGGGGACGTAGTTCCCGGTGTAGTGGTCTATCTCTACCTTTCATCTGTTTTTGACTTTCATGTGTGGTTTGGGTGGGTGGGTGAGATCAAATATGGACTGATAGCGGCAGCCAGAGGCACCTTTATTGGCTGACATCCGATCTCACCCTAGAGAAGCATTGTAAACTATCCCTGAAAAGCCCCGGCGGGGAGAGGATAAGTAAGTATGTAATACAAGTATGTCTAAAATGAACATTCTTGAAATTAAGATTTTTTTAAACCAGTTAAAATCAACATATTGAAAAGCATGCAATGAGCCAAATGGCACCTAAAATGAAAATCCAAGGCCCTGTCATGTGGTGTTTTGAATATTTAATTTTGTTCTTTTGCCACAGCCAAAAATGTGGGCCTGATTTATTCAGGTTGGTATCCATTTTTGTCTATGAATAACGAAACACATTTAAGAATAGTTACCGTGATCTAAAATAGCCGTTTTGAAGAAAATGTGACCATTACATGTATTTCTCATTTGCCTACAGTGACAAACAGCCCTCTTTTGATTTCCAGAGCTTAAATGACAATCCATGATACTGCCCCTTTAAGCATGACAATTTCCTGTGACAGAGATTTTGCATTCACTCTAAGAGCAGCATTTTTCTGTTTTAGGGATGGTACCCTACATCGTATCAGGTATTGTAAATTCTTATTATAAACTGCACAGCTGTGACAAGGATGCAGCCATCTTGATTAACTCTCCACTGGTTAATTTATCACTATCATGGTTATAGTTATTGGTTTTTGCTATGAGTGTGCCATGTCTACGGCCATGGCTATGAGGCCTTCCAAGGAGTAGAAGCGACAAGCATTATGGCTCCAAAACAGGCGACAATTTTTCCCAAAAAACTGACAACCAACAGAAATGGCAGAATAGGCATGACTGTTTGTGACAGCAATAATTCACTTTCAATTTTCTTTGCGACAACGACTTTTGTTCCCTAAAGAAACAACTCTTCACAACCAAGCTGTACTAGATATTCCACCTTGTGTGCAGAGGCAGACATACACTACAACAAGGAACTCGCATCCCAAGAAGTTTAAACTAATACAAACATCGTGTGATGAGTTAAAGTTCAGTTTTTGGCCAAGAACAATAATTTATTATTAAAGACTGGAATGAGCTGCCTTGAGAAGTAATTGATAAACCAAGTATCGGCACCTTTAAAGCAGCTGCTGACGTTTATTTTTCATAAGCTTTGTGTATTAATTATTTTTATCTTTGTTTTTAACACTTGGTTTACGTCCTTGTGAATTTGCAAGTTACCATATGTAGATGTAGATGAAGGGTCGTAAACAAACGACAAAGCAACACCAGACCACTCTATGGAGGGCCTCTTCTATGGCTATGGCTATCGTTATCATTATTGTGGCCATTATTGTTATTGTTATTGTTATTATTATTATTAGTCACCCTCTTACTAGAGTGGAAATAAATTATTAAAATTATTATTATTTTGTGCCATTGCAGGTTGTGCTTTTCAGCTGTTAATGGACAGTCAAAGAAACCAAAACAAAGATGCCGACCTCCCCCTTACAGATCAATCAGCTGTTATTTCGTTCTCTATCTGCTGGGTTTGCCATCAACAAGGGGAAGTAATGCCCTGTGCATTCTGTGAACGCAGTGTGTGTGAAATGTGTGTGCGTCAGTGCGATCGATGTTTTGGAGTGTTCTGTTCGTTTTGCTCAACTATCAACTATGACAATCACGAGGACCGCCCTTTGTGCCTTACCTGTCATAATGAAGAATTGAGACTACAAAGACACAGAGCAGCTAATTCAGGGAGTGCTCGGCAATCAGAAGTCCAGGGACAAGGACAACTTGGTGGCTATAGGCCACTTACTGCTTAAGATATGAGAACTCATTCCAATATGCATGGCTGGCCAACCATTTCAGGCTTTTAAAATATTAGTTCCTGTAAGTTTGATGAAAAACATCAAGATTTTATTCTTAGGTGCTGTTTAGACCATCGGATCTTGTTCAAAAATCAGATATTGTAATTTATTGGCATCATATTTATGTAAATCTCCCCCTTTTTTGTTGAAAATTGTTTTGTTACATTTTAAAGTTTATCTCCCCTCACTTCTGAATAATTAAGAGATCTGATATGATCCTTGACTAACCACAAGTCAGCAATTGTTGATCACCAAGTGCACACAATGTGCAAGCAACTCCTGATACAGTAGTTACAAAGAGGTGCAAATCATTAAGATGGTGGCTGTTGTGGTGATCAAGGTGATGATGATGATGATGATGATGATGATGATGATGATGATAGTGATGACGATGATGATGGTGATGATGATGATGATGATGATGATGATGATGATGATGGTGATGATGATGATGGTGATGGTGATGATGATGATGGTGGTGGTGGTGGTGGTGATGATGATGATGATGATGACGATGATGATGGTGATGATAGTTGTTGTGATGGTGTCTGTGATAATGATTACAAACAGCTATGATGGCAAATGATGATGTTGATTTTGATGGTGGAATGGTGGTAATTGTGTTCATGGTGATGGTAGTGATGACGGTGAAGATGAAGGTGATGATGGTGATGGCGGTGATGATGATGGCAATGACAGTCATTGATAGATAGATGTTATTTAGAAATGATGGCTTAGCATATAAAAACTTAATAGAGTGGCTCAAAATGAGATTTTTGCATTCAAGCTTTCTTGCTTTTACATTTGTAGTGTCTACAACGTTCTTATGTCCGTGAAATTCACCGATCATCAGTTGTTGCCCCACACATCTCAAAGTGTAGTAGGAGACATGTTTTTTAACAATTGCATTATGAGCTCAAGATTTCTATTGCATGGTAGAAATCGAGAGCAAATCATCTAATGGTTTTAGTATAAATCTACTAATTGTTCAAATTAGACAAGTAAATTACCTAAATCCTCCTCGCAGACACTTTGAAAACTCGAAAAAGCGGCCGCAATTTTGTTGACTACCGCTACTCAATATCTATCATAGAATAGATAGTGAGTAGCGTAGCCAATCAGGGAAGGGCATTTGTGATCAAACACTAGTAGATTTATACTAACACAAAATATACTTTACTGGTGAATTGCAAAATTGGTTTTGCATGAAGAAGTTGTATATCATATTTTTTCTGGTATTCAGCATTGCAGTTACGAAACCTGATACTAAAAGTTACTCGGGTTTGTAAATAGTTTGCTATGTAAGCTTTTTAGATCTTACCAAGCCTTTTTTGGGCATTACCGTATTATGTATTTAGGAGTATTTATTTTTTGCCATTATGTAAATTTGTATTAGACGTTGCAAAAATACAATACCTTATTGCTGATTTGCGTGAAGCATTGAATGGTTTGAATTTTCCTCGAAAGATGCTGACGATTATGATGCCAAGGGTAACGAGCATCATGCGTTTAGAAAGGTCCACAATATTTACTTATTTTAATTGGACCTCCACTCTTACAACAAATTGACCCTCAATTATTGGAAATAATTACCAGATTCCAAATTTCAGTTTATAACGTGGAAATAACATTTACATTGGGTATCGTTAACTGCTATTTTCATGACGTTTTGGTTATAGCTATTGTCATGTATTGTCAGGAGGCAAATGAAGTAGAAAATCGTTTTTGTTAAACAACTGGGTACCCGCAAAAGACATCACTGACGAAATCCAAAATGCCAGCGCCCGGGAAATTTAAAAGCGAAAATAGGCGATAATGATTTCCATTGTTTTGTACATGTAAATGTTATTTTCGCGTTCTACTGTGAAAGTAAAAATCTGTGCAAAAGTGTTTTTGTGCACTCGAAATGTCATCAAGAAAACCAACATGTTGCTCGATTACATCCCCAAAAAGCATGCACAATCTGCTGTAATAGTCCTATTTGAATTCGTATCCTTTGCCTGTTTTCCCAGCATCCAAGAGAAGGCAACTTAATAACATCACTCCTCCACTGTTTCAAGAACTATTTGTTCGGAAGTTGACAGTTTGACAGTTGATTTTTATGAAGCAATGGCAAGAAGGAAAGGAACACATGAAGATTGATGATTAAGTTTGAACTACGTTTCTTTAGTTCTAAAACCATTAAAGATTTTTAAACAATTAGGGAAACTGCAACTGTCGTCGAGTTATTCATTAATTTAAAGTTCCCCCTCTCCGCCATTACCTGAGAGCCCAGTGGAACAGGCTAGGAACTAAATTACTCAGTAAGAACCGTGTTGAAGTAAATGAAAACGTTCTCCACGATACCTCGTGTTTGGTCATTGTATGTTGTTCAGTTTGCAGGGGAGGGCAAAGAAATGTACCCATTAAATGTAAAATCAGGGGCACCCAACGAGCGAAATCAACCAAAAGCTGTAGAAAGGCATTCTTAAGTGCCTTATGGTGTTTGAAGTCTGTTTAAACCGATGTTTTCATAGGCTGGAAGAAATTCATCTGTTCGGATTTCCTAGCTGAAATTTTAATTGCCCGAAAATGTTAGGGAACAAAATCTTCCTTTGAGAAAATGCAAGCTGAAATGAACTTTTCACAAACTTTCTAGGGAACAATTTTCTTTTCGAAAATGCTAGTTGACGTTTTTTACTGCCAAAAACAGCAATTACGACCTTTCCGAAAACCTCAGGGGCTATGATTTCCCAATTTCGAATCTTTTAGGCTACGTTTTAGCTACGAAAATCCGAGTGCACTCTTTAATCGACTCGGAAAGCGCAAGGCGAATTACCCTCCACCGAGCAGATGTCTACCGAAACTTGTCGTTGGGTGCCCCTGGTAAAATGCACGTCTGGAGCGTTTTTTTTTTAACCCATAGTTTTGTGGCGTTCTCGTTGCCGTTGCCACTGTCGTCAAACTTCCAAATTCAAGGGTTTGTCCGGCGAAAATGTGAGTTCTTGGGATTGAATTTGTTTTTTTCCTTTTTACTTGAACGCCGTTCATAGTAATACAGTTCTTGGAAATAGTGCATGTATGCCCTCATTTTATAACAACAACAACAGCAACAACAACAATTTATTTCCCCCAAGCTTATCTTGATTACATTTTAAGTTATAAATCTTTCTTATGTTTACAGTTACAAGTTTCATCTTGATGGAAAGTGGAACGATCGAGTTATAAGTCAATACGAAGTTGAATCTTTGGTTAGGACCATTATTACGCACACAAAACAGTCAGTTCCCTCCCCAATAAGTTATACAGACTTTCGAGAAACAGAAGACTGAACGAGCGGCTTATAAAATACCATGTTTACTATGTGAATTTACTCCCGAAAAACTAATGATTACCGAGTTAATTCTAAGTTTTCAGAATTGGAGCGCCAACATTCGATACCTTGCATGTCAGCTACAGCTTGAAAATTTGACCATCCAACTCTAAATACAGTAGAATCAAATCAAATTTAATTCTCGATCTTCTCTCTTTCTTTTCTGAGTACCCTGTATAAAAAAAATTTCAGTCATTTACTGTAATTCCTAAATACGATGGAAAATTTTCCGTCAAAAATACCTTTTAATTTATGTTATTGTACAAGGGTTCTCATTCCAGGAGCATGGGTGATCTATTGTATATAGCACATCCTGACAGAATACATCATCATACATCATTCATCTCACCCACGCGCGCACGATCTTTTACGTGACTCTACGTTTGGACGATGACGTCAAAACAGCGAAAGTATGGGTTTACTCCCATCAGTGGGCGATTGAGAAAAATCTTAGAAATTAAAAGAATGTTGATTTGTCTACTCATATAGCTTTCGGCATAAACAACAACTTTCCGGCATACTCAATGAGGCGCAGCGATAGGGGTTTTGCTTTTATACAAAAAAAAAAAAAGTGGAAATGGAGCTTTAGAAACTTACAAGCCCAAGTACGTGTTGATAAAGAAGTTTACCTTCTTTTATAATAAATAATTAAACAAGCCATTTCGAAATTGCTCGAACTTTCGGCAAACCTTTCCGCAAGTTTGCAAACGTTCAAAGGCTACTTGCTTTCATCAGCCGCGGGGGTTATTTTTGGACCTATATGACTTAATCTCGCTCTATTACTAAAAATAAAGTCATCATATAAATCTTCACGGTCCAGGGACCAGAACAGGGACCAACAGGACCCACTCTCATGTCGTGACTGAAACCCGGAAAATAATAGATGTTGATTACGGAATTACACGCTTGGCTAAATTATGTCGGCAGAACTTGGGGTAAAAAACAAATTCGCCTCTCGCTGCAGAGGATTGAACTAAGCATTTTAAGTCGGCTTAATTATATAACCCATTACGAGAGGAAAAAGGACAAATCGGAGTAAAAGTGTTTTCATAGATTCTAGCACTTTAACGGAAAAGGAATCCCCATGTAGAAAATAGTCAAGTGATTGTGATTAACTCTCGGTGCAAGGGGAGCTAAAAATCCCTGATACACAGGCTTCAAGTTCTCTGAAAACCCCAGAGGGGCAGTAAATATACTTTTTAAGGAGTCTTTAAAGAGAATTAATCTACCGGACTTCCCACTGTGTGGTATATTTTCTTAGTGATTCAGAGAAGGGTTATTCAACTTTTAAAGGGTTTTAATAAACTTCATGCTAAGTTGATCACACGATGACCTTGCGCGCCCCCGGTACTTTCATAACAACCAAAAAAGGGAAAACCCAAAGTCTGCTTTAGGTAGGCTTAGTCAAGCCCTGAATCGGGCATCTATGGAGCCCTCTTTTGGTGTCTTTTGTACCAAAACAGGAGTAGGGTAGTCTCAGGGCGTTCATGACTTCATGCACTCATGCTGTCACACGCAACAGGCGATGAAATCCAAAATTGGCGCGCCGTTAAAAAATAAAATAAAATATAATTAAAATAATGAATTTGGAGTGTTTGAACCCGTAAGCCTTATTTGCACAGACTGTTTAATAGTTCAGTTAAATTAATATACAGCTGTCTGCCCATGACAACATTGTTTTGGACATGAGACTTCTTGTAGCACCTTTACAAACCGACCAATTCAAGAAAGTACAGTTTTTTTTGCCAATCAGTCGTAAAATCGATGGATGAGTGGCAGCAACGGGGGGCTGTAGCTATATATAAACCGAATCAAGCCAAGTCTATTAATATCTGACTGTAATGTCATGCACCCTTAACCGGTGTTGTTTTCAACAACATGTTCTACAATTAAGGCAACAAACAATGGCCAAGTACAAGTACCCATTAAGGAAATATTCGCCTCTGCAGCAACTGAAGCGCAGAGCGTCAGTTAATTTAGTCAGTTAGTTTTTTTTTAAAATCTTGGCATTCATAGACCGAGAAGTAACCTAACATTATCTTTCTCTTCATTGCCTCTTCGAGAAAAAATGCAATTAAAAAAACTATTAATAAAAGAAACACGGCATCAAACATAATCTCAGGATCAGGGTTCTCACTAAATCTTGAGGCAATTCAGTTCTAAACTTTGATGCAATCGTTTTTAATAATTTCTACTGATGATGTTAAAATGTTCTGCACTATTGGCATGACAGTGCAAAGATTTTCTTTGCAAACAAATTCTGCAACCTTATTACTAATGTAGCTAATAATAGACAATCGTTAATTAGTGGTCTCGTGACTTCATTCCAGGCGAGCCTGGGGATTATTTGCAAGCCTGGCTGTAACGTCACAAAAGGGACAGAGTATGTCTTGCCACTTGCATAACAACCAGTAAGAAATCAAAAGAAATCTGGTTGTGAGGTCTCTTTTTCATATCATAAGGAACACGTAGCATACTTCACAC
The DNA here is from genome assembly GCA_016490735.1 of Pachyseris speciosa. Taxonomy (NCBI): domain Eukaryota; kingdom Metazoa; phylum Cnidaria; class Anthozoa; order Scleractinia; family Pachyseridae; genus Pachyseris; species Pachyseris speciosa. Next base: position 360,756 of record JAEMWC010000573.1, on the reverse strand, counting down.
GTAAAAGATTACGTAGAATTATGACGTATATGAATCAAACTCAGAGAGAGCGAAACTCTCGATATCACACGTTATTTCCAATTCTCAGCGGAAAAATACTGTGTGTTTGTTTATGCACGCCTCCATAGCATATTACCCACTGAACCCGACATTGGAGCGCAATTGCAACTTTTATTTTGAACTCTGCAGATACACTCCATAAATAAATCTTCAAATAAATCGGTGCATGGCTGGTACACTGGCGTATACGGTCTTCTGTAAACAGAAACTACGTAATGATCGGGTTCAGCTGTTGATTCAAGACTTTGAACCTTAGTCATCCATGAAAATTAAAATTTGTAAGATTCGTCGTTAGTGTGTGCAGCAGCAAATAAATCCTGATAAGCAAAATTCTGCGTGTTTCTTTTTTCTACTTTGCACCAATTCCCTATTTACAACTAACCAGACTGAACGCGAAGTTTACTCAGGGTGACTGATTACGTGTAGCCCGGCAGCACGCGACCTTCTGCGGTTATTTCCTGGTTGACAACAATTAATGCTAATAATTCATTTGCTGCTTTCTCATGATCATTGGCATTCATAGACCGGGAAGTAACCTAACATTATCTTTCTCTTCATTGCCTCTTCGAGAAAAAAATGCAATTAAAAAAACTATTAATAAAAGAAACATGGTATCAAACATAAACTCAGGATCAGGGTTCTCACTAAATCTTGAGGCAATCATTCTAAACTTTGATGCAATCGTTTGTAATAATTTCTACTGATGATGTTAAAATGTTTCTGTACTATTGGCATGACAGTGCAAAGATTTTCTTTGCAAACAAATTCTGCAACCTTATTACTAATGTAGCTAATAATAAACAATCGTTAATTAGTGGTCTCGTGACTTTGTTCCAAGCGAGGCTGGGGTTATTTGTAAGCCTGGCTGTAACGTCACAAAAGGGACAGAGTATGTCTTACCACTTGCATAACAACCAATAAGAAATCAAAAGAAATCTGGTTGTGAGGTCTCTTTTTCATATCATAAGGAACATGCAGCATACTTCACACGTAAAAGATTACGTAGAATTATGACGTATATGAATCAAACTCAGAGAGAGCGAAACTCTCGATATCACACGTTATTTCCAATTCTCACGCAATACACGATACATATACATGTTACTATGGTAATGTGTTTGTTTATGCACGTCTCCATAGCATATTACCCACTGAACCCGACATTGGAGCGCAATTGCAACTTTTATTTTGAACTCTGCAGATACACTCTATAGCTAAATCTTCAAATAAATAGGTGGCTTGTACACTGGCGTATAGGACTGGAGATACGGTCTTCTGTGAACAGAAACTACGTAATGATCGGGTTCAGCTGTTGATTCAAGACTTTGAACCTTAGTCATCCATGAAAATTAAAATTTGTAAGATTCGTCATTAGTGTGTGCAGCAGCAAATAAATCCTGGTAAGCATAATTCTGCGTGTTTCTTTTTCTACTTTGCTCCAATTCCCCTATTCACAACTAACCAGATTGAACGCGAAGTTTACTCAGGGTGACTGATTACGTGTAGCCCGACAGCACGCGACCGTCTGCGGTTATTTCCTGGTTGACAACAATTAATGCTAATAATTCATTTGCTGCTTTCTCACGATCACTCGTCGTTACGTAACAATTGAAGTTCAAAGCGACTGAAATCCTTTTTGTCTTGCATGAGCTTGCGGCAAACAAGCTGAATTGCTGGCAGGCGTTCCGACGTACAATTAAAGTTTCATTGCCTGACTGTGACTGTTGCCCAGCGTTCTTCCTTACATTTCTGATTTGCCAACGGCATCCCTGTGAAGACGCAGCACCTGGCCGGCATTTCCCACACGAGTAAATTTTTAGATTATTCCCCCCCAATTTCTAGTTTTTTCCCGGTAAATTGATTATTATGGCGACAACAAATACTCAGTTTTCTGTCGAAAATTTTATCCGAGCAAATAATCCCGTAATTGACATCTTTTATTCCTGGTTACAGTCACGAGATCAGCGCCGGTGTCGTTCTGGTCTGGTCCCTGGTCCGTGAAGGTCTTATACGATGCCTTTTATTTATAGTTTTCTAGTGGGATTAAGTCATATAGGTCCAAAAATAAACCCCGCGAGCAAAGACTTTGAAATCGTGCAACTGATTCTAGCAAGTAGCACCAAAGTTAGCAAATTTTCAGAAAGATTCTGCTAATTGGCTGCCCACGAAACAGGCGTCAGGAAAACGAATTCAGTTTCGAAAGTTCGGTATGCAAATTAAACGTAAACTGATTTGTTTTGAGCTCATGGTTGATGTTCGTGGAGAGAAAAACGAAGACTGAATGGCTGGAAAATACATACAGCTTTTTCTAAATCAGATGATGCTGGGTCAGTTAAAGTGATACGGTTAATGTAGGATCCAGCTGATCAACGTAGGGAACAGTACGTTGCGGATGACTACCTCAAAAAGATACAAAAAGATATTTAGAGTCACAGTCAGTTACCCAGCCAAGTTGCCGGCCTTCACCGCTGAAATAAAGAAAACGCAGATTTACTTCTTGATCAGTGATTTTCTTTTTGAATAACGGAAGTGTGTACATGTCGCTAAAATGATTCCAGTCGTGCTGAACTTTTATTGTTACAAACAGAAGACTAATTGTATCAGTCGTTCGCAACCGGGAAATTACCGCAAGACAATCGAGTGGGCTCAGTGATAAGTCACCCCGAGTGAACTTCGCGTCCAGTCTAGTTAATACCAGCCCTGATGCGTGATTCAGCATCGAGTCCGCTGAAATCTTTTGGTGTAAATGGAGGGATTAATGCGGACTCAAAAACACGTTATTGTTGATGTTGTTAATTAATGGTCTCATTTCCGCATGCGTCAGGATTTGTTTGCTTCTGCTCCGGCACTAATGACAATCATTGATGACCAAGTCACTGCAAAGTCTTGAATCAATAGCTGAACCCGATCATTACGTTGTCTCTGTTTACTGAAGGCCGACTCACATTTCTATACGTAAATTTACTAGGCTACTATTATTACTACATGTATTATTGACGGTCCGTGGATTAAAAAATCGTGTGACACTGCATTATACTGAGTGACGTCAGGTCTTGCATGCTTCATGATTTTAGTTTGGAAAACAATATATCTGCAGAGCTCAAAATAAAAATTACAACCGCACCTTGATGTCGGATTCATTGAGCCTATGAGGACTGTTTGGATCGGACATATAAAGGAAGAAATAGTAGTTTAAATACATGTATATCTTTTGCGTAAGAATTGGAAATAAAGTGATCGAGAGAGTTTCGCTTTTTCACTGAGTTTGTTTCATACGCGTCATATCCACGCAATGTTCCACGTGTGCGTGTTCATGATCATGCAAACGAGAGAGTCCCTTTCGATTTGTTGCAGCTTACTACGCGTGTGACACAAACACCTCTTTCACTTTTGTGACGTCATCGCTTACCAATGTCATCAAGAAATTCTCTGCACTGTCATGCCAATAGTGCAGAAAATTTAAACCTCATCAGTAAAAATTATAACAAAAAATTGCTTGGAATAACTGCCTCACGATTTATTGGCTCTCATCAAATCGGTGTCCTATTTGTTAAGGCCCCACAAGCATGCCCACATGGTTATTGTTGTTGTTTTTCTTTTGTGGAAGAAGTAGTGAAAAGAAAGACATCAGGCGGTGGCTTCACGGTCTATGTATGTAACGAAAAAAACTAGTAAGGGTGACAGAACTGCATTTGCTGCTGTTTTTCCATCAGGTCTACGATTGAACAAAGAAGTGGGTCGGTGAAAAATGTAGCTCATTCCGCCAATAACTAGTAAGCAAAACCGTACTGACTTCATCTAAAACCGTTCTGGCTTCATCTAATCCAGTTGGTCGGTTTGGAGAGTCATCTGCTTTGTAACTACCAAAGTCTCAGCTATAAAATGAAAACGTAAAGCTTGTGGGATGTGGCTGGAGTGACAAGGATACTTCACAAATTAATGTGATCAAGTAAGCTGAAGCCACTCTAAAGGCACTAAGGCCACAAGGTAGCGGGCATTACCCCTTAAATCTACCAAAGCAAAGATTGAGCCCAAGCATTAGTAGCCATGGACAGCTGTTTCGGCCTTGTTAGGCCTCATCAGCATGGCATAGCTAATGCTCAAGCTCAAGTACCCACATATCAATAAAACAAGCAATGAAAACGTAAAGCTTGTGGGATGTGGCTGGAGTGACAAGGACACTTCACAAATTAATGTGATCAAGTAAGCTGAAGCCACTCTAAAGGGCACTAAGGCCACAAGGTGGCGGGCATTACCCTTAAATCTACCAAAGCAAAGATTGAGCCCAAGCATTAGCAGCCATGGACAGCTGTTTCGGCCTTGTTAGGCCTCATCAGCATGGCATAGCTAATGCTCAACCTTGAAACTGTATGTGGAAATTATTCCAAATTTTCTTTCCATTTTTCGGTCGGCCCAAGCCAGCCTAAAGAAGACTTTGGGTTTTCCCTTTTCAGGTTGTTTTTTATATAGTACTTACCATACCTGTGGAGCGCAAAGTCAGTCTGTAATAAAATTAATTATAGTTTCAGCTTAGTGTGTAACGACAGCCTGCAGCCCTTCAGTAGCTCACGGCCTCTTTACAGGTGCACCCTTCAAGAACAGAATGATCTTTTCCTGAATAAAGCGGTGAGAGCGAAAGATGCCGTGTAACGGGAAGTTCTCTTTAGGTACTCGTTAAGTAGTTTTTTAATTATGAAAGCTTGGTACTTGTATCTCAGGCATTCTTAGTTCCCCTCGCACTCATTAGCGAGCCCGGGTTAGCGAGGCTCGTCAGATCCCGGGATTGTTTACAATCCCTTGATTATCTTCTACGTGCGCATTTTTAGCCCGATTTTCCCCTTTCCTCTCGTGATGCGTTATTAAGGCGACCAAAAAATTTGCCAAAAAATTAAGATTACACAAAATTCTGCCAGCAGAATTTATCCAAGCATAGAACGTAATCCCGCAATCCAGTGTCATTGACTCTGTTTACTTCCGGGTTACAATGACGACTGGCCCCTGGACCGTGAAGTTTTAATATGATGAGTTTATTTATAGTTTTCTAGCGAGATAAAGTCATATAGGTTCAAAAATAAACCCGGCGAATAAAGGCTCTGAAATCGTGCGGCTGACGTAAGACCAAGTAAGCAAGTGGCCCTCCAACTCGCAGATCTAGAAAGGTTTTTCAAATTAATGGCCAGCTTCCAAAATTACAGGTGGTAGTGGAAACGAATTCAGTTTCGAAAGCTCGAGCATGTTCGATACTCAGTTCCGGGAATGGAAAGCTGGCTTCTTTGTTTTCGCAATTCACCCAGTAATCTTTGATTCATTGTTAGAGCTCGTGGAGAGAAAAGCGAATCGGCGCTTATAAAATGCGCACAGAATTTGCTATACCAGAAAGATTTTAAAACGCTAGGTAATACTTGTACGGGAGGAGATCTAACCAACGGAGTAATGCAATGGTGCTGTCTACTTCAGACAAAAAGCGATTGCATTCGAGTCACTACCTTCACTGAATAATGGTAAAGAAAATTTATTGATAATTTTGTTTTACAATGCTTGCATCACACGAAACCGATTTCAGTCACTGAAGAACGACGACCGCCGAGAAAGTAACAAATAATTCTTCACAGCCGGGAAAATTACCAAGGCGGTCGCGTGGGCTAAGTACAGTGAGTCACCTTGAGTGAACTTCGCGTCCAATCTATTGTAGTAAATACTACTGCCCAAAGCGGACTGCACTCCAGTGACGTCAGTTCTTGTGAGCCTAATGATTTTATTTTGGAAAGAAATATATCTGCAGAGCTCAAAATTATTAAAATTACGATAGCACCCCAAATAATGTCGGATTCAGTGAACCTGTGTACATGCTGTGGTGCGTGCATAAATAAACAATTAAACCGCATTCTTCAGACGTGATCCAAATACTGCTAAATGCATGTACATGTATCGTCCGAGAATTGGAAATAACTTGTGATCGAGAGTTTCGCTCTCTCGAGTTTGATTTCATATTCGTTATATGTACGTAATGTACCACGCGTGAAGACTGCTGCGTCAGATCATGTAACGGGAGACCTCTCAAACAGATTTCTTTCGATTTCATTAGAATTGTTTCAGCTCACCACGCAAGATCCATGCAAGTGAGACATTTGACATGCTCTTTCACTTTTGCGACGTCATCGCTTAGCCCAGGGCGGGGGCTACTCCCCTATATGGGCTAAATAGGTATGTGCGGCTTCAAAAGGTATGGATTTTAGCCGTTCTGGTCTGAAATAGGGTATCAATTCAGTTGACCATTTTGGTCTGAAATAGGGTATGATTTGCGCACTCTAGTCTTGAACGGGGTATGTTTTTTTAGAAGAAGCTACTTCTTCATCACAACGCGAGAAGACCATCAACAAAACCCCTTCTCAAATTATGTTTACGCCAACTGCAACAGTGTAAGTGTAATAGGTCTGAAATAGGGAACCGAATTTTCGGTCAGGTCTGAAATAGGTGGGAGAAATCACAGATTTAGATAAGGGTTTCAGGAAGCGGGCCTCACACCCTACCCAATCTTTTCAGGGAGTACCCCACCCCCGTCACCCCTGGACGCTTAGCATATTACCCAGCTTTCTTTGGAGTGAAGTCACGAGACCATTAACACAACTGATTAACGATTGTCTATTATTAGCTACACCAGTAAGGCCACTACAAAATCTTTCCACTGTCATGCCAATAGTGCAGAGTATTTCATCCTCATCAGCAAAAATAACTACAAAAGATTGCATCAAAGTTTGGAATAATGCGTCACGATCCCCTGATGAAATTTGTCTTTTTTTTTTTTTCAATAAATAGAAAGATAACATCAGGCGATGACTTACCGGTCCATGCATACAAAGAAAAAGTTGCATAAGGTGAAGGCATGCGCTACAGACCTTGGACCAGTTGCTGGAGGGGCGAATATTTCCCTAATCGCCTAATCGGTAGTGCCCCTTGTCTATGCATAGTCAGAAAACAACATTGGATGACTGAGTCAGACATTAATAGATTTGGCGCGGTGATTCAGTTTATATTACGAATGACCAAACAAAATTGTCGCTGACTTCAGAAAAATGCAGCTTATCCACAACCAAGTGAAACAAATCTGTACTTGGTTTAATTGGGCGGTTTAGAACCCAGATGCTTTTTCAACTGCAGAAAAGTCCTAAACTGGCACTGACACAGCTGTACTAACCACGAGGCCGTATGGACCGCATGTCTCGGCAAATTATTATAAGGTTTACTATTCAAACACTCAATTTTTATGATAAACGGTTAGTTGTAACGTCTGCCTAATTTTGGATTTCGTCGCCTGTAGTTTGCTGAACGCTGTGACTCTTCATTACCAAAGGAGGAGTAGTTTCGGACTCTGCATCTGCTTTTTAGTACAGAAAGACACCAAAATATGTTCCAGAGATGCTCCATTATAACCGGGCTTGACTCGCCCAACCTAAAGCAGACTTTGGGTTTTTCCCTTTTTTGGTGATTTATGCAAGTACCGGAGGCGCGAAAGGTCATTCTGTGATCAAATCACGTTTTCTTTGTATGTAATGACAGCCTGCAGTCATTTTTGGCATACAGTCTCCATATGCTGGCATCCTTCAAGGGTAGAATCATCTTTTCCTCAATAAAACGGTGAGAGGAAAACATACCCTTCAATATACCCCTCTAGTGGTTTCGTCTCTTTAGGGACTTCTTAAAAGAAGATTTATTGATTGAGGAAGCTCACAGCTTGTGTGACGGGAATCCTATACGCTCCCCTTGTACTCAGAAGCTTGGCTTATGCCGATCATATCTCTGGATTAAAACGCAATCGCTTGACTCTTTTTCAGAGTAGGGGCATTTTCCTTTCCGTTAAGGAGTTCTTCCCAAATCTGCCAACTTGACAAAGACAAGGAGTGGCAGTCAGGTGACTGAGCTAAAGAAACCTCAGAAAAACACCCAATAAATACTAGGGAACAAAAAGAAGGGCGAATATCCAAATCAGTTGGAGACAATTAAAATGAACTACATTGAGTCGAACAAGAAATTCTAAGGACAGCTGGAGGAAGCAAAACGGTAACGGATTGTCAAATATGGATAAAATAAACAGAGATTGCGATATCTAAATTCGGTTTTCTGTTGGGCTCTCGAACTAACCAGGGTTAGCTTAATTTGTGTGAAGGAGTGGCCTTCAATGTTGAACAGAAATATCTTGCACGGTTTGCGGCCGTGATTTCATCACCGAATGGATTTGTTATGCTAAAGAAGAATAGCACAGACTAGAGGCGCTAAAAATATCGTGACCCATAGGTCTTGCTATACCTGGTGTTCATATGTGTGGCATTTATATTGACAATACTCAGTGAGACCGGCTTAGCCACAAGAAACTATTAACTTTTTAATAAAAGGAACATGTGGGTGTTACTAAGTAAAAGGCGAGTTTTGGAATGCTGGTATGATTCTACAGATTTACCGTGTTTGCTCTGGGCGTTTGCAAATCCATTTCGCGAGGTCCACGTTGAGAACGGCTTGGGGCACTCACGCGATTCTGATTTGTGACGTCACAAGAGTGCTCCGTGACAAGATGTCGTAACCTGGTTGAAACTAAAATTTCTTAGTGTAGTCAGTGCCTGGTACAGTGACGTGTGCAGCTGCAGGTGCGACACTTGGTAAACAGAAAACTGCGCAATCATCTCTTCTGTTTCTGTTCATAACACATTACCCGGCACGGATCATGAACAGTGCAAATGCAAAATAGTTTTTGACGTAATGGGTTGAAATGGTATCTTGCAAAGCATTGTGACTAACGTAATTTTCCACATTTCCCTCGCCTACGATTGCAAATTATAGCTGAGACGGCGCTGAATCGTCGAGCAAAGGCTTGCTAAGTACGTACGCCATGGACATACCGTGTGCCTGTTACAACAATCGGATTTGTTCCGGTGACCGGCGGCCGGCTCAGTCTCCGGGTTTGTCCCTTGATTCGAGTTGTATCATCGTCACAAGGAATCCCCCCAGATATCGTCGACCACGGAGTCGCTATTTTTATTCGTTTTCCAGTACACGACATGCTCGTTAGAGAACCTAGAGAACCATGACAGCTGAAATCCTCGGACGAGTTTTGCAGTGGGAATCAACGAAGATGTAGACATCTTTGTTTGCAGATTGCATTCTGAACAATCAGTAACTGTGGGTGATTCGAGGATTTTAGAAAAAAAAAATAAAATAAAGGAAAAAAAGCAACAAAATAAAATTAATGGTGATTTGTTTTTCAAATATATTCTAGCTAGTTAACTTCATGTCGATCTCCTGACTGTATTCTCCCCGAAAATGAAATTTCTAGCCAGACACCCTGTTTTGTTTACATTTTTCACTCGGATCTGCATTACAATAAGTTCAACAATATTTCTTCATTCAAACAGTTTAAAAATTGGCCTGAAATTTGGCTAGCTTGATAATGCAAGAAATTGTCCTTAATAATCCATTGTAGCAGGTATCGGGTACAAGGTGAAACGAGCGTGTTACGAATTTTTATTTGCGAAATAACATAACTTAAAAATTTCGCAATCAGTCATCTGGAGCGACACGTTTTGCATAAATTTACATAAACTTAGTTGTTTCCAGAATATTCAACGGCGATGCGTCTCGACGCAAAAGCGGCTGATTATGGCTTGAAACCTAAAGTAAACTGTCTTAATTTCTTTTAGCCCGCGGCAGAATTCATCTGATGCGAACAGACTCAAATCGAGTAAGGAATGTTAAAGTTTGACGTCGACAAAACAAAACATGGATCGCTAGGATCTTCTGGGCCTTTGTTCAAGTTGTTCAAGCATATTTAATTTATTATTGTCATAGCAACACCAGATAAACTCTGTCTCTGATTGGTCAGCTGTAATCCTTCTGACGACATACGTGTCGACCAATTTGGAACCTAACGTAATGCTTGCATTTCTAATCGCAGCACGGCGTATAATATATAACTGAGTTCGACTGGGGCTTTCCCAGAAATAGCAGTGACTCAAGCAAGCCATACCGGGGAAGACCAGCAGCCATTCGACAGGCATCGAACAAAGGATCATTTGGCGCGCGTGCTCAATTTCACCCACGTGTTTGAGGTTGAATAAAAAAGCAGCATCGAACATGTTGATGAGACATTTGACTTTGCCATTGCCTATGGACACAAACTCGACCGACGAAAGAAATTTCTTGGCCGGAGCAGCTAATATGCCAGTTCCTTATCATTTGGACGAATCCGACAGTGACTCAATCGTAAGCACGATAATAATTTCGTCTTGTATTTTGTTTTTCTCTGCTGTGTTTTTAATACAAGGCCGAGTTTACACTCCCCGGTTTATTGCGCACAGACGTACATGATTTTAATTTATAATGGCCTCTCGCATGGGCTGATGTCACGTTAACTCGGAGAATTTCGCAACTTGTCTTGAGTTGTTTACAACCACTTTCATTTTAAATATAATCACTGTTCTTGTAATGTTATATCCAAGATTATAGAGCTGACTTTTCTTTGTATCCAGAAGAACGCTGAATCAACTGAATATGATGTCAGCTTTCTGATTACGTTTATGTAATGGCAAAGTTCTAATTTATCTGACTCGGCAATTTCCATTTATGTACAAAGTTAACTATATAAATAATCACTCGAAATTATTTTTTTCTTTTCAAAATCCCTGGACATCAGGTAAAAATTCTTACACAAAAACAACAAATTGGTCTGTATCAAAATATGACCATTTCCGAATTTTAACATGAAATTTGTAATGTAGTACGTAGCTTGTAACGGAAACATTTATTCATGATTCTTGCTTGTTAAATGCATTGATCTTAGCTTGAAGTTGAAAATATTTAGCGAATATTTTCTTTTTTTAATTTGACAATTAGGTTTCAAGCGAAGATGCGAGTTACACCGAACTTTTGAATGCACCAGTGCCCATGACAAACAGCGGACCGAAGGAAGAGGTGAAGCTGGGACTTCGAAACGCTATTCGATCGAGACGAGTTGCCCAAGGTCTTGATGGAATCCTTCTATAGAGCCAAAAAGGCCGAAAATTGAAACGGTAAGCCGGTTGAACTTCGGCATAAGCGAAATGTTTTTCATAGCGATCGTATCATTATTTCGAATTTAACGTTGTTATCTTGTGGTTTTTCAAAACAATAGCTATGCTAATTGTGGTTTTCCGTCATAAGTGTTTCTCATGTCTTTCAAGGTCACGTATTTATAATAAGATGCTTGAATTTTTTTCCCTTCAGCTTTCCTTTGAAGAAGAGGAAAAGAGAAGGATCCGAAGGGAACGAAACAAAGTTGCGGCTTTTAAATGCCGGCAGCGGAGAAAGGAGCACATGCAGAAGTTACAAGACGTGAGTTGTGTTTTTGTATTGAATATTTATGTACATGAAATTATATTCAACTTTGCGGCGTGGTTTGTCACGCTGAAACACATGACTCGTATTTTGTTTGAACGTCACTTCCGGTTTTTTTGGATTTTGATCTACCTCCTTCATGTAACGGGGGCGTATTGTCTTCTTCAATACCTGCACAAGGACAAGATCGACAACAAGCGGATGGGCGCTGCCAGTGCATCTCTATTGACACTCGATATGAACAACGGGATATTGTATAGGAAGGAAATTTAGCCGATCAATGAAAATGAAGCTATTGTGTTCAGTACATGTGATAGTCAACATCAAAGACAATAAACACTAGTTTTCTTGCCTTAAAAAGTAAGAAAGTGTGGTTTAAGTCATCCAAGTATTCAGTCTCGCGACGTATTTGCTATAAATAAACCATTTAGCTAACAGGTAGTACAATTTACAGAGGAGTTGGTCTTTGTAAACATAAATTCAAACGTTTTGGAACAATAATGGGTGGAAAGTGTATTAAAAGCTATTTACGTTGAACTCTGTAAATAACTCTTTTTGAGCCAAATTTTTGACCAAATTTGACGATTTTTCTCTTTCTTTCTTTTTAGGAAAGCGACGAGTTGAACAATGAAAATAGTGCACTGGAAAGAGAATTGTCAGCACTTAGAGCTCAGAAAGAACAGTTGGAGAGCATGTTTGTAAAGCATAATTGTATCATGAAGGAAATGAGATCAAAAGAAACGAAACCCACCGAAGTGGTAACCGAAGCTAAGTGCTCAGCGGAAGTCAAGCCTACGACTCCTGCAAGTTCCTCACCAGATTCTGTAAAAGTTTGAATATTTAACTCTTGAAACTCATTACAGTGGCCTTGGGGTCTGTCCAGATCCTTTCCGTATTACCAGCTTCAACTGAGCGAGCTGGAATGGTGAAGATTTGCATTTGGGGGATGGATGTTTTAGTCCAACACACCAAGCGCAAGAGAAAGTTAGGGTGCTAACGTTTACAAAGATGCAGAAAGAAGTGTGCGCTATAAATGGACAAAGAAAATAAGACAGTTGACGGTCTAGATTGATCTTAAAAAACCATCATGTTTTACTAGTTAAAAAATAGTCGAGTTTTAATTGTTACGTTTAATTTAAGATGGTATGGGAAATTAGCAGATAAAGAAATCATAGCTTAAAACGGCGCGATAGTTTAACTAGTTAAATCATTTTATCTTGAGTCTAAAGGTTGTAAGTTCAAGTTGAGTCTTTTTCAATTATTTAAACGCAGAGAAAGAAATTATTATATACAACCTGTAACAGTTCCCCCCCCCAGATATTTTAATGTTTCTGTTCAGTTAAGGCTCTTTCTAGCTTCCTTCTTTATCGAACAGTTGTTTTCGTCTTCTTATAAGAAAACAGCCATTTACGTTCAAATATGCATGATAATCTAATTTAATGTTGTATTCAAATTAAAGTTTTTTCGTTTCGCTGTCTCTGCATGGTCACGGTTCATGAACTGACACTGAAAGACAGAAAGATCGAAAAACATATTTGGGAAAAAAGCAGAGACAAAGCCTAACTCCAGTTCACTTTCAGAATTGTTTAAGTTCACTGAAATTGTAATCGATGTCTGGGTTATCCAACGGCTTTACTGAATTTGATTGAATGTATCACGCATGGGTAGAATCAAACTTATTAAGTTTTGAATGTTTAAATCTGTTAGTGAACTGAATGATATGGTCCTCGATTCAGGGAGTTAGGTTTCTGTTTGGAAGAAAAAATAGTCGAAGATTGCAGTCAGTCAAGAGAAAAAGGCATTGGACAGAATTACACCCTTTCGATTTTCGGCATGACGTAATTTTCTTATAGTTATAACTTATACACAAAAGTCATGTATTTATTTTAGTAATTTTCACTGACGAATGCCTTGCCGGTTCGAGATTTCTCAGTAGAAGAGGACATCTTTAAGCAAAGTAACTTATTGTACTTGTAAATATAGATAAATATCAGTGTTATTATTTAGTGTAATAGAGTTGAGTTCAAAGTGCGAGGTTTCTTCCACTTCAGTGGTTGGCAGATGTTTTATGTAATTGCGTTATTATGGCGTGAAAAAAGTTTTTCATGACTTTAACAGTCAAACATACACACACAACAATAATTTATTGAAGAGTGCTAAATTGTTTAATTCTTTAGTAAAAAGGAGAATAAAATCATAATATTATATCGAGACCACTGTTGTTTTCAGTTCATCACCCTGGTATATCTGATCATTATACTAAATATTCTGAGGAGAAACAAATAGAAAGGCTTATTATGGAAAGAAAACCTTGAGACACAAAATACCATGCACCACTAACTGTCGACAAGAAAAATTGTTTTTAGTGGTGTCTGTAAACTGACGTGACAGAGGTTCGAGCTAGTATGAGTAGTAGTTCGTTCTTCGTAACCTGCGGCTTAGTTTTATTCTTTTTTTTTCGAATTAGACTTTCTAGGAAAATTTATGGAAAGAACAGTTTGATTATTTTCGTGCATCAGATCATTCTCGTGCGTTATTTAATCCCTTCAGATGTAGCTCTAGATGTGTGATAGGAACGGCGTTCCCTCTACGTGGCTTGCGATTAGTTCTCTTTCTTATAATTTGTCGTGATACAATTTACAGGAAAACTAGTTTATGAATAGAACCGAAAATCTTATTTCGTTTCAGCCGCTTGAAAGGAATTAATTTTTTCTTATTAATTTTTTTTGCAGTAGAATTTTAAGGAAAATTACTTGGTGGAACCATCAAATTAATTTCGTGCATTCATTCACCCTTTCAGCCGCGTGATAGGTTTTTTTTAATTTTAGATAACCTTACTTCCTCATGTGCAACACTTCTGCTCATTTATGTATTAGTTTCGACTCTCCTGTACAGTAACAGCTTGTGAGGGAACTTTTAGACTGTTTCCCTCGCAAAAAACTCTAGTCACAAAGCATGTTGGCTCAATTTTTTCCTCTCTTCTGGTTTGAGAATAGAGCCTGCTCGTGCATCCGTTTGTTGTCCCACTTCCATGCTAGTACACGATCAGCAGTTGGCTTTTCTACAACTCAAGGCATATTTTTCTCATTGATCATTCGCTCGTTACAGACTTATATAAGACAGTACTGAATTGCGGAAACACTGAATCAAATAGTAAATACGAGGCTAAAATAATTGATGTCTAGGGAGTCAGTTACACCTTTAATACGTGCGGCTGATGGTGACCGATTCTGTTTTTACAGCTGGATGTAACTTGTACAACTGAACTCAGTTCGGGGGGCAAGGACATCATTGATATCACCACCCTTGTTAGACCGTGCAAAATTGATAGAAAAATTCCCCATGTATACCGTGAAATATGAGGCTACGAATGAAATGAGTTTAACATAATATACAATCTACTAAGATACCACGTTTTTATAACAGCGTTCACTGAACTCTTTACTTTTAAGTTTTTCGGCGGTGAAGGTAAAATATCGTGTTTCTGTTTGTTCAAAAACGCTGTTGGCATTTGAGAACTGACTCCCGTAGAGATATGCATGCTCTCCACAGGTATATTAAAGACTGAGTTCGACCGATCCACACACAACGTACGCGCCGAAGTTAGGGAATGCGAAAATGAGAGCATAAATTGCTTTTCACCAGCTCTCTCTCACATTAATGAAAAGATACTGTAGATAGAGTACTGGATTCAGTGAGACGTTTAACAATAAGGCTCGTTTTGCATACGTTTCTGTTCACAAAACAACTCAGCTGTAGCCAAACGGTTTTGCTCGGTAATTCATCTTGGCACTAAAGTTGGGAAGCTGCTTACACGTATACATCGATACAATGCAGTCAAAGGAAAGTTCACTGAGGTGGTTTAAGGTCACAACAACGCCTTTAGTTTTTAATTTATTAAACCGAAACGATTATATGTTCCGATCACGTACTGAAATCACTGAATAACTGGTTAAGTTCTAATTATGTTGTTACACAGTAATGTGTTCCGACTTCCTTCATTCCTCTAAATCATGGAACACTGGTATGGTGTGAATAAACTCTTCTAGTATGCTTCTGGGAAGAAAGGGAAAATCTTTAACACATCCTTTCAGGGTGAAGTAGGTAGTTTCATGAAGGTCTTCCTGCAAGTTTCCGGACGTACAACACTTTACAAGAAAATGCAGGTCCAGCTTGCTGTAAGGAGGCTGTATCGAGCACAATGGCACGTTTTTCCTATGGTTTTCCTCCTAAAACGCGCTGTAGAAACCGGACGTATGTGAAATACAGAGAATAATTTTATTTAACAATTCATCCAACATTAACAGAACAATAAATAATTCCAAAATTATTAAGTTACGAACTATGAGAAAACTGTATTAATCCTTTGTTACAAATGCTTGTATAATAATTTCGAATTTTGCGTTCTGGGATACAACGCAGAAGCGAAGAAATCTCTTTTCTTTACGGACGTTTTGTTGGTCGCACGCAAGCAATGAGTTACATTTGTAAAAATTTCCACGATTTTAGACAAAATTTTACTTTCAAAGATCTCCTTCTTCTATCTGCTGTCGGACATAATCCGTAACGATAGAAAGACCAACTATGCAATCATCACGGTTTTCGAATGCAAATGCAAATAGATGTAATAAGAATGTAAATTTTAAATTTCACTGTAAAGTGCTTCATTCTCACGGTCTAACTGAAAGGATCTCTTAATATGATCGGGGGGGGGGGGGGGGGTGGGGTTACTCCCAGAAAAATTGGGTGGGGGTGTGCGGCCCGCTTCCTAAAACCCTTACCCTATTTAAGACCAAAATCTGCGATTTTCCCTACCCTATTTCAGACCTTACCAAAAATTTGATACCCTATTTTAGACCTATTTCACGTACACGGTTGGCGTAAACACAATTAAAAGACAAAAAATGAAGGGCTTTTGTTGATGGTCTTATCACCTAATGATAAAGAAGTAGCGTCTTCGCAAAAACACATTAAAGTCAAGACTGGAGTGCACAAACCATACCCTTTTTCAGACCAAAATGGTCAAAATCGATACCCTATTTCAGACCGAAACGGCTAAAAAACGATACCCTTTGGGGCTGCACATACCTAAATAGCCCGTATAAGGGAGTACCCCCCCCCCCCCCCCCCGAGATATGTTCCCAGCACGAATCCTGGATTTAATTCAATCGAATATTGTTTGTCAATCTTTTAATATATTTGGTGAAATTTCAAAATATTTTATATCTTTCCGTTCTTCTTTTTTCTTTTCTTGGAGAGAATCATAGAAACAAGAGGGAGCAAAGTTTACGACTACCGGAAGTTTATGGCACGCCATTTTCGTAAACATGACGCGGTTGAGCTACGGAAATGCTGTAGCTTCAGTGAAATCACGAAAAAGCCATCTTTGAACAATTTCCTCATAGCAAACAAGCATTGTGATTTTACTCAAGTACATCCTGTTTTCGTCACGACAACTATTTTGACTAGTCGACATTTTTTAGTTTTCAAGCAATGCGGTTGTTATTATTCGTACAATTAGTTATGCATTCCTTTCGTCATCAACAGCACGCAAAGCCAAACATCAGGGGTAAAAATCAGGGAAATGTCGTTATTTCATGAAATACTGAAACAAACACAATGCTGAAGATTACTACTTTTTACGACCCTGCTTTCAAGTGGTCACCCTTGAGAATTCTTAATCAAGAATACAAAAGTTAGAACCATTGTTTGTTCTCTTTCCTTTTCCTCAAAAATGGTAATGTTGCGAGCGCCACGACAGTCGCAAACGTCAACAGAAAGTAGCAATGAATAACTGCTCTTTCTCAACCTGGTTTTAACGCGTCAAACGTCAGACCCATGTGTATATCGCAATAAGCAATGTCAAAAGAAATTACTGCTGTGATGATGCTGAATACCCTTCACTGATAGAGCCCCCGGTTGGGAGGGAGGGAGGGGGGGGGGGAGATACTCCCTATGATGGCTTATACGGGGAGGCTCCGCCCGAAAGGGGTACCTTTTTCACGCCTCTGGTATATGAAAGGGTAGGGATTTCGCGAGTCGAAGTATATGAAAGGGCAGGGAAACCTGTCATTTAGGTATTTAAAAGCGCCTTTCAATAAAATATCTCAAACACACATACCTTATGACTCAGTGTGCTGTTTTAATTTATTGAACGCTACATGGAAATGACAAGAAGACTTCCTGTTTTAGGTATACAAAAGGGATACTATTTGTCAATGGAAGGTATACGAAAGGGGTTTCTTTTCTGTCAAAAATGGTATATAAAAGAGTAAGGGCTCGGACTTCGGTGCGGAGACCCCCGTATAAAATTTTTTTAGTACCCCCCTCCCCCGGGGTCGAGTCGCTCTACGGGATTTTGTGAAAGGAAATCGAACTAAGGTTAAAGGGGCGGTATCATGGATGGTTAGTAAAAATGTGGAAAGAAAGGAGTCCAATTTATCGATTTCTAATGAAAAATAATGGCCAATTTTTTCTTCAAAACGGCTATTTTAGCCCACGAAAGCCATTCTTAAATGTTTCAGGTTACTCTCGGCCAAGATGAAAATGGCCAACTTGAAAAAGTTGGATGAACGGTAACAACTTACTGTGGCTCATCATAACTATGAATGGCCATTGCTATAAACCATTGCCGACAATCGCCACGGCTCCGAAAACAGGCGACAATCTAATCCACCAGGAGCCCATTACCCGGAGCGTGCAACGGCCCTATATTCCCGTCACGGCGTTTTAACAGACCAATTTATTTTTCTGTCTCCACCAACAACCGACGGAGATTGGCAGAAAGAGCGCTACAGTTTGTGATGGCGACAATTAACTTTCCATTCCTCTTTGTTTTATTTGCGACAGCGACATTTGTCCTCAGCGAAACAAGCGAGGCACAGAGTCGTAATGCTTGGTTTTCACTAGCGACGCGAGCACAAGCGCAAGCTTAAGTAGTTACGAACACTAAGCAAGCGAACGCAAGCATAAGCGCAAGCACAAGGAAAAGGAAAAATTTTGATCCTTGCGCTTGTCTTTGTGTTTATGGTTATGCTTGCGTTAAGTCCGTTTTCACGGTGAAATAAGCGCTCTTGTGCTTGCGTTTATGCTTGCGCTTGTGCTTGCGTCGCTAGTGAAAACCATGCTTTAAACGAGCGACAAAGCAACACCAGACTACCCCTTAGAAGGCCTATCTAATTTCTTTACATTTTTATACAAAGACTTTGACAGTGAGAATCTTTGAAAGCACCACACAGGATACGTTAATAGCTTTTGTTTGAATACATAGCCTTGGTATTGCAATCAACAGAATGAAATTATTTAATTAAAGCCGTTATTTTAAGATCCAGGGTTTGACTTTTAGAGATAAAGTTAGAATTAATGTTGTACGAAATTAAAACACAGATGACGTATTTGCCACTCCAAGAACATGCTAGAAAAATTCCTGAAATGTTTTCAAAACCCGCCTTAGAAAAAGATATTCTTCGACTCAAATTAAAACGCCCTCGCCAGGAGAGTAAAAATATGCAATGTTGAAGTCACTAATTCCGGATTTTTGTCGCAGAAAATAAAAACTGAAAGAGACTCTTAGAAGATTCGCACATGATATTCCGGCGTCCGATAATGCGGCTTTCCGTTTGTTCAGTATGAGCACTCGAACAACACGCCAGGTTAAGGTACAAAGCCCCTGCAGACATCATTACTGATTGTTTATTGAGATTCCAAGCTTTCAATTACGAAAAGTAGGTTAAAAGGCTTAAGTTAATTTTTCTAATACAATACTAGACGAAATTGCAGAGTGATTTTAGTATTTCTGTCTCCCATAAATTTGGCTGACCAGTTCGTTTAAATTAAGTTCCATAAAGAATGACGCAAATGTCCTGCCTTTTCTTTCGCTTGATTTAATAGTCTTCTCGAGTCATGTTTCCGGCCTTTACGGTCAACGCCTGGATTAAAAATGTTCCTGTACCGACGATAGGATCTGCATGAATAATGCACCAGTCATTTGAAGCCCCCGCCACCCCCCATTCGAGCTTGAGCGGGGCATTCACTTTTTATGCAGGTGAAAGCGAGTGAAGTCCTTGGTCCCCGGGGACAAAAGTGAGTCGTGCATTTCCCCGCCCCCAGACAACTTGTTATCGCCAAGAGTAACACGGGTTAAGAAAACATTGTTGCCAGCCATGAAATAAACACATTGATTTTTTGAGCGGCCAGTACATTACTTGCGGCAAAGGCCCCACAATGCACAATGAATAAGTCAAAATATCTTTATTGTAAAAATAGTTTCATTGATACTTCTGGATAAATTGACAATGAAACACAACAGTCAACTAAAACTTTTGCAGGTCGTTACGAGAAAATAATAAAATACTTTGGGTTAAAAGCACATGCATACCGGAACGATTCTCGAGAACAATCATGAATCAAGCGCAGGGTTTACCTCGGTGTAAAAACCTGGCGAGGTTTTCTTTGTTTTATGAGGTATTGTTTTGCTGAACGCTATTGTTTAGAATGCTTTGTTTTCTTTGTTTTACGTCATTCGTGAGTTTCACAGGTTTTTTACACCGAGGTAGTGCCCAAGCGCAAGCATAGCGGAATGATTCTTTCAGTGTTCTCATTTGAGAACAATAAGTCAAGTGCATACAACATCATGGAAAACATGCCTACCTTTGTCGATCAAGCTTTTTAGATCTTCGGCTACAACAGCCTTCTTTGGTCCATCATGGCGATAAGAAACTTTGCAAAGCATTATTCCCTTCAATGTCCCAGACCGGAATATGTCAAGAAAGCGACAATAATGTATGCAAAATTACTCAGTGAGGCACGAAAATAAAAACCGTTGAACAAGGAGTGACTGCCCCGCTTAGTCTCCAGTAGGGGATGCGAAGACCGTGACTTCTGACGAATTCTCCGCCTACCGGGGAACCAAAATGGAGTGTATCTGAAGTGAAAGTCCCTGCAATCCCCCCGATAAGACTCGAATGGGGGGAGGGGGTGCGGGGGTTTCAATTGACTGGTGCATAACTTGTTCTCTAAGAAAAGAAGCCCGTTATGTTTGGTTAATAGACCTTTACGCGTGTAGGGATGGTGGGGGCACCCGTTGACCCCTGGCATAAAAAACGTCTGTAAAACTTCCTGACATTGCAAAGCTATTAATAACTGCGATTTTAAAAGATACGTCTCCCAAACTTGGCTATTTTGCTTATTTTAAGGTGCTCTTTCCAGATGTCGACACATTTTCGTTACGTTAAATATGAAAAGTTGAAAAACTCCTGGTTCACGTCTTTTCAGTTTGCTACAAAGATGAGTAAACGTGGCGCAGAATTCGTTTACATCCAATATGGGGGACTAAAACATGGTGGCGAATGAGTGTTTACCAGGAGTACTAACTTGAGTGAATGCTGTGTTTGCGTCAAGACACGCTCTGGTTGTTTATTCGTAACTGGCAGTGCCCTATGGCACTAGGATTGTTTTGAATTTTTGACAATAGAAAAGAGATCTAAAATTACATACCCTGGCTCCAGAGGCCCGTTGAAAAATATAGATATCCCTGAATTCCGTCCTTCAAACGAAAAAAAATAACCTCTGGCACCCAGGGTAAAAATTACACGGCAGAACTGGAAATATTTCCCTCCTTAGACGATACACGGTTAACAGCACCTACACCAAATGTTTTAACATTTAGGAATATAGACTACGAGAAGTCCCTCTTTCGCCGCTTAGTTCGTCGAGCGTGAGGTTTTGTTTCTCACGCTAGACGAGCTAAGCGGCGAAAGAGAGACCTCTCGTAGTCTATTAGGAATACCTTGTACCCGTTACATTTACAGAAATCCTTGCTCAGTGATTTGTAGCCCTTAATAATTTAGATAAAACGTCTGGGGAGAATCCAGAATCAGTGGGATGCAAAACTGAGCGGAATTTCAACTTTGAACTATTCAACAGCGATTGCATTGAGGTGTTTCTAAGGTCTGAAGTCTGAATTCTGAAGTCTGAAGTCCGTTAAGGGTGAAGTCCGTTTTCGACTTTTGGAGTACGTCACCTTTGAGAAATAGGAACAGAAAGACTTTAATCCAGAAGAGTAGAGCCTAAAATCATTTCAACTGAAACAAAACAAAACAATCATATTATAACAGGCAAAATTAGTGACCAAGCAGTGTCGCGAATCACTGATGTATAAGATTATTGAAAACTCTAATTGGACTGAAAGTCTGATACAGTCTTTGAACCTAGATCCAGATTATACACATACTTTGTACTCTGCGATGGAAGACGAACACGGTTGTCTTCTATCAGTCCCTCTGAATCCTTTGCTGAAACGGCAAAGAAAAGAAACTTTTAACCACTAATATCTCAAGGTAAAAACTGATTATCGGCTTAGAATTTTTTTTAGTGTTTAGTCCACAACTAACCGCGGAAGCAGCAAGTGAATGTATGACTTAAGTACCTTACTCTTATAGCCGTTCACAGAACGTCGAAGAGAGGTCACGCTTCGCTTTCAATTTTCAGTCTTACTCGCAAAATAATCTATTTGGTGTACAGAAATGATTTTCATATGAAGCACTATTGATAACCCTCAGTGGCTGAGTTTGTGACTGTCATATTGGGATCGCTCTTAGCAAACGTTCCAATACTATGCAAAAGCTTATAACAGCCTGAAACCCTTTACCCTATAATTATCTACGTGTTTAGATGTTGCTGTCTCTCTATTTCTGATGGGGGGGGGGGGGGGGGGGGGAGTTTCTATAAGGAGCTTATATTTGGAAGCCGTTTAGACTGATTTACTGTATGACACTCCGTCTTGGTCCCATCTAAAGCGTGGAACGCGAAGTGCATGGCACTGTAAGTAATTTCAGTCGGCAGTGGGTTAATCAGTCAATCCTTTCATTCAACTGAAACTGACGCTGTTTGGTCAGGTAAAATATTGTTTATTTCTCTTACAATCGATACCTTTCATTTTGAATTAAATTTTTATATTACTTTTAGACACATCCAGTAGTTCTGTTTATTCTGACAGTAGATTTCAACTGCCACTTTCATTTTTTGCCGCAGACACTCAAATATGAATGAAAGCGATCGGGCTATCCCGGCTCGTTCCGGTGTTATTAAGGCATGATTTTTGTTCTTATCATCAGTGCGGTTCGAAAGCGTTTTTCTTTTTTTGTGGACAGAAAGTGAAACCGTGTCCGGAAAAATCTTTGTTTTGCAATTCCGTTCACGCACACAAACAAAAAGGAAATCATCTCTTAAATATACAATATAAAATATAACTATTCTTTTTTCGTAAGAACTGTCCCCGTTTGGAATGGATATACCTCACAAATTAATGTGATTTGGTAAGCTGAAGCCACTCTAAAGGCACTAAGGCCAAATGGTAGCGGGCATTACCCCTTAAATCTACCAAAGCAAAGATTGAGCCCAAGCATTAGCAGCCATGGACAGCTGTTTCGGCCTTGTTAGGCCTCATCAGCATGGCATAGCTAATGCTCAGGCTCAAGTACCCACATATACATAAAACAAGCAGTGAAAACGTAAAGCTTGTGGGATGTGGCTGGAGTGACAAGGAGGTATATCCTTGTCACTCCAGCCACATCCCACAAGCTTTACGTTTTCACTGCTTGTTTTATGTATATGTGGGTACTTGAGCCTGAGCATTAGCTATGCCATGCTGATGAGGCCTAACAAGGCCGAAACAGCTGTCCATGGCTGCTAATGCTTGGGCTCAATCTTTGCTTTGGTAGATTTAAGGGGTAATGCCCGCTACCATTTGGCCTTAGTGCCTTTAGAGTGGCTTCAGCTTACCAAATCACTTTAATTTGTGAGGTATATCCTTGTCACTCCAGCCACATCCACAAGCTTTACGTTTTCACTGCCCGTTTGGAATGCTTTGCTTCCTGCCTCTGTATGTGCTGACTCTGTCACCGCGTTCCATTCACGTATTTGTAATTATTTCTTGTATTGAAAATTTATTCATATGACTAGTAACTTATTTATATCTTTTTATCAAAAATTTCCTTGATTTATTTATTTATTTACTACTCGAACTTCGCTGTCAATACCATGAGCTTCCGTGAACTGACCGTCCATTGCCAGATTATTCGTGAATTAAAGATTAAAGGCCCGGCCAAACGGATCCAACATGTTGATGCAACATCGTCCAACATTGTTGCATCCAACATGTTGCACTCGTTTGGCTACCATGTTGCACGATGTTGCATGATGTTGGATGATGTTGGACGAAGTTTGATACCCATCAAACATCGTCTTCAACATCATCCAACATTTCTTTTGTTCTCAGGTGTGAACAACAATGTTGCACTCGTTTCACTGTCGTTTGGCCACTGTTTTCAACAATGTTGAACGCGCGCATGCCCACTAAGCTGACTTTGCGGTATCTGTATTCATTGTTTACACTTGCTCGTCGCGCGTTGCCGCGTGAGTGTTCAAGATACAGTATCACGAACGAGCAAAGTTTTCGATGTCTCGACGAATAGAGCTCTAACACAAGCGATCTCTCTTCAAAAAGAAAGCGAAGGGGAAAAGGAGTAGCTGTAACTGTAGGCCAGCGAAAGCGAAAAGATTGTCTTACGCGGAGATCGAAAGACTTAAGCCAGGTTTTCACTAGCGACGCAAGCACAAGCGCAAGCATAAGTAGCTTATGCTAAGTGAAAACGGACACTACGCAAGCGAACGCAAGCATAAGCGCAAGCACAAGGAAAAGGAAAAATTTTGATCCTTACGCTTGTGCTTGCGCTGATGCTTATGCTTGCGTTAAGCCCGTTTTCAATAAGCGCTCTTGTGCTCGAGTCGCTAGTGAAAACCAGGCTTTGTGTACAGTTACCGGTTTCGCAGCATTTTCTGGGATAACAAAGACAATATGGCACGGGTTTGTTTTCTAAGGAGTCTTGGTAAATTTTGGTCCCAAACCCTTGAGACCAAGTGTTGAATCCAACATGTTGCATTCGTTTGAAAAAAACATTTTTGGCTTTTTGCCCAGTCCTGTACGGGCTTTGCCAGCAATTACCACTGACTGGGGTGTATTAAAACTTCGCGGAAGTCCTCTTCAGTCAGTATTGTATCTACATTGCGATTGAGGGAACAATATCCTTTTTTGAGTTGAAATTACATAACATTCTTTCTTAAACAGGTTTCCTGAAGCAAATACTTTCCCTCGAAGTATTGTGTTTGTTCCGGTCGCGTAGAACGCTTATGCAGCATTTTTATGTGACTACCCGCAAAAATGAAAAGAATGCGGCTGCACATATAAGCACATTCTTCAACTGAAGTACCCGCGCAATATTATGATACACGGAAAATTCTTTAAATACTTTAGACAAACCCCATCAAGGATTAACAAGGTTAAAAACCCCGTATAACAATATATAAAACAATGCCGTCTGTGTAAAAATGCTGCACCTTCTTTTTTTTTTTTTTCTTGAATGCCGAAGAA
This sequence comes from Pachyseris speciosa, assembly GCA_016490735.1. NCBI lineage: Eukaryota > Metazoa > Cnidaria > Anthozoa > Scleractinia > Pachyseridae > Pachyseris > Pachyseris speciosa. Next base: position 335,906 of record JAEMWC010000573.1, on the reverse strand, counting down.
GTTGCTGATCCACATAGTTTTGGAAACTTGGTGGTTAAGGTGACAACTTGAATTGGTTGTAATGTGAAAACATGAAATAGGCATTGGTGAACGATTTCCTCTCATTTGCTTAGTCTACGTTTCTTTTAACTTGTATTATCAACGAGAAAAACAGGTATTTTAACTACCTCTGTATCCTGCATTCGTAACGTACGCTCGGGATGACGCAATAATTATAAAGTGCGGAAAACTCTTGAAACTGGCTTAAGGGACTCGTAGCCTCTGTATTCGTTGTTGAAGGCCTGAATCACCTATTTTAGGCACATTTCGGCCGCGATCAGAGAAAAGGTTATGATGTCGGAAAACACGAAATAGTAATTCCTTGAACAATTTCCTTTGGCAAATCATTCCCTTCGAAATGTTGCACAGGTAATTTGCGCCCTTTTCTGGTCACGTCCACACTATCTTGCTTAGTGGACACTTTTTCACTCTGTTTTAGTCATTTTCTAATAATAATAATAATAATAATAATAATAATAATAATAGTAATAATAACAAATAATAATAATAATAATAATAATAATAATAATAATTTATCGTATATTTTTTAACTCAGTAGTTTTCTTTTAATAGTTTCTTTAGACTGCGTAGGTTGCGCTGTGCGCCTTGTTGTTCCATTTTAGCATCCATACGTTTATGAACTGCTATAATAATAATAATAATTTATTAATTTATATTGCGCTTTTTAACATGCAATGATCAAAAGCGCATTACAATATTATGATATACTAAATATGTACATAAACTAAATTTAACGATAATAACTGAAGGAATTTAAGCGCTAAAGGCTAAAACATGAGATAACTTAAAAAGATATGTTTTAAGACAAGATTTAAAAGTTAAAATATAATCAATATATTGCGCAGCCTTGCTGGGAGCGCGTTCCACGCTGTAGGCTCAGCTACACTAAAAGATCTGTCACCAAAGGATTTTTTCATTTTCCCTGATGGATTTAATAGAACAGTGCCTGAATTAGTGCCTGAATTAGTAGCGTGTGTGCTTTCTTAAATTAATTGAATCGCTAATATAAGCTGGTGCCATATACCATTTAGTGATTTAAAAGTACTACGTAATAGCTGAGGATAAACAATTATAGGAATAAAAATCGTGACAGCAATGTTGAATGACGTTTCAATGACTCCATGTCATCAATTTCAAATTCACTAACAGACCCGCATAATCAGTCTCCTATGAACTTGAAAATAATGACATGGAGTCATTGAAACTTCATTCACCTGCGTGTAACTTTCGCTGATTTTTTATTCTTAATCAATTATCTAAGTAGTACTGAATGGTGTTCATAGGATGACGCAATAATTATGATATACCGAATTAAAACTCTTGGGTTGGGGGGGGGGGGCGGGGGAGGATTTGGTTGTATCACATGGTTTTCAGAAGAACTGATGGGGGTTCAGCCATAATTGAGAGGCATTTAAGGCTGTCCACAAACAAAAAGGAAACCTCAACAGGTTGCCCCGCATAGTATGATCACACAAATGAAAGCTACACTGAGAAATGTATTCCTGTGGTACTGTTGGTCATGCTGTTCCGGATAGCAACTTTCAGGCAGTGTATGGCTGAAACCGGACGTTTGAATATCAAAATGGATCAATTAAGAAACATTTTTGGTTTTTTTGCCCAGTCCTGTACGGGCTTTGCCAGTAATTACCACTGAGCGTGTATTAAAACTTCGCGGAAGCCCTCTTAAGTCAGTATTGTATCTACATTGCGATTGAGAGAACAATATCCATTAATTTTTTGAGTTGAAATTACATAACATTCTTTCTTAAACAGGTTTCCTGAAGCAAATACTTTCCCTCGAAGTATTGTGCATACGCTGAACTATCTGAACTATGTTTGTTCCGGTCGCGTAGAACGCTGTTTTCATGTGCTTCTGCAGCGTTTTTATGTGACTACCCGCAAAAATGAAAAGAATGTGGCTGCACATATAAGCACATTCTTCAACTGAAGTACCCGCGCAATATTATGATACACGGAAAATTCTTTAAATACTTTAGACAAACCCCATCAAGGATTAACAAGGTTAAAAACCCAATATAAGAATATATAAAACAATGCCGTCTATGTAAAATTGTCGCACCTTCTTTTTTTTTTTTTTCTTGGAATGCCGAAGAAGTTTCTGATCCACATAGTTTTGGAAACTTGGTGGTTAAGGTCACAACTTGAATTGGTTGTAATGTGAAAACATGAAATAGGCATTGGTGAACGATTTCCTCTCATTTGCTTAGTCTACGTTTCTTTTAACTTGAAGTATCAACGAGAAAAACAGGTATTTCAACTACCTCTGTATCCTGCATTCGTAACGCATGCTCGGGATGACGCAATAATTATAAAGTGCGGAAAACTCTTGAAACTGGCTTAAGGACTCGTAGCCTCTGTATTCGTTGTTGAAGGCCTGAATCACCTATTTTAGGCACATTGCGGCCGCGATCAGAGAAAAGATTATGATGTCGGAAAACACGAAATAGTAATTCCTTGAACAATTTCCTTTGGCAAATCATTCCCTTCGAAATGTTGCACATGTAATTTGCGCCCTTTTCTGGTCACGTCCACACTATCTTGCTTAGTGGACACATTTTCACTCTGTTTTTGTCATTTTCTAATAATAATAATAATAATAATAATAATAATAATAACAAATAATAAAAAAATAATAATAATAATAAAAATAATAATACTCTGAAAAGTAGGACAATCTCACACATATATACACTACCGGTTTTAATAGGTTTTATAATGATCATGTTAGTTTTTAGTGATAATTAATGTCAGATTTTGTCTTTATCTTATTCACTGTTTAGCTCATGGGCTACGCTGCGGCGCCTCGTATTGCTTTTATTGTATATGGCATACAGACGTTTTTTACTGCAACATCATAATAATAATAATAATAATAATAATAATAATAATAATAATAATTTATCGTATATTTTTTAACTCAGTAGTTTTCTTTTAATAGTTTCTTTAGACTGCGTAGGTTGCGCTGTGCGCCCTGTTCTTCCATTTTAGCATCCATACGTTTATGAACTGCTATAATAATAATAATAATAATTTATTAATTTATATTGCGCTTTTTAACATGCAATGATCAAAAGCGCATTACAATATTATGATATACTAAATATGTACATAAACTAAATTTAGCGATAATAACTGAAGGAATTTAAGCGCTAAAGGCTAAAACATGAGATAACTTAAAAAGATATGTTTTAAGACAAGATTTAAAAGTTAAAATATAATCAATATATTGCGCAGCCTTGCTGGGAGCGCGTTCCACGCTGTAGGCTCAGCTACACTAAAAGATCTGTCACCAAAGGATTTTTTCATTTTCCCTGATGGATTTAATAGAACAGTGCCTGAATTAGTGCCTGAATTAGTAGCGTGTGTGCTTTCTTAAATTAATTGAATCGCTAATATAAGCTGGTGCCATATACCATTTAGTGATTTAAAAGTACTACGTAATAGCTGAGGATAAACAATTATTATTTGATCTCAAGCTAGTAACGGGGGGGGAGTCCAACAGAACAAAGTTGCGCAATGCCGCGATCACGGTGAGCGTGAATGTTTAAATAACAAATGGATTTGCCACACCGATTCCAGCCAAAATGTCAGGTTTCATTGTGAGATCTCATTCAAATTCGATGAATTCTCATAATCGCAATTTGAATTTCACAACTTTTACCTGGAGCGCGGGCATGCACACATATCCTACTTTCCCATACATTTCTTTGTCAAAATCGTAATTTTAACTGAAGTCTTAACTAAAATTGAAACATTCCATGATAAAAGGTTATTCGATAAGGTGAAACTGGTTTAAAAATGTCGCGAAAGCCTCCATCCGACGTTAACTGTTTACAGGATTTATCGCGGTTGATTTTTATCGCTTTTAAGACTAAAATAGGAGGAAAAGGAATCAACATATCCACACAACAGGATAAGGCTTGGCATAATGGTACGGTAGTCAAGTGTAAGACGCTTTTTATTTAGCTGAGTTATATTTTATGCAGGAAATGGATTCTAAAATAAAAACACAAAGAAATAAGAAAATCAAAAAAAAAAAAAAAATACAGTATCCATGTTTTCATTGTACTGGTTCAATGGAATGATGCACAATACACAGTTAGTTCGTAACTAATGTTGTGACTCTCGTGGTGTAAGGTCTTGCTACAACAACCGACCAATGCGCGCGCAACCGCAAGTATCTCTTGACGTTGATAACATTTCAGAAAGCAGTTGAAAGAAACTATTGAACTTGACTTTAGATGAGTACATTAATGTCTCAAGAATTTCCTCGGCTTAGCGGGGAGTGTCAGCCTTATGAAATTCAGTCAGCACTTCCTCTAAACAAATCAGTCAGCGGCGACGAAGTAATCGATCTGAGCACAAAGCAAGGCTTTTCGGGTCAAACTAACGCAGAATTTCAAGACCCAAGTTTAGATAACTGTCCGCCGTTACAACACGAGTATAAGCCTCGTCTGGCAGCTGCTAGAAATGGAACGTTTAAAGAATCTGTGTACGGAGAATTAGAGAAAACCAGGAGCCCATCATGGGCTCCTGAGAAAACCGAGAAGAAAGAAACAATGCAGAAACTGAGGAAACGAATCTTGGAAAAGCGTCCAGATCTTAAAACATATCTCAAATATTTACTACAAAGACCCAGCGACATGGGAGAGCAAGGAAGAAACGTTTACACCGAGATCACGTCGTACGCGCTGTATGGCCGTCGTTTGCCGCCGAAACTTACCAAAAAGGTGCGATTAGGTATTAGAAAAACCGAGCTAGCCGACAAGCCAAGCCATGAAATCATTTTGAATTTACCACATGGACACATTAACCCCCAGAACGTGAATGTATATTCTTTGAAAGAGCGCAAAGGAAAACCAAAAGGCTGCACCGAATTAGTTTGAAAGCTACTTCCATATTTGGAGATTTTTATTTTGGAGATCTTTAATGTACTAATTTCAAATACAAATACAACAGTGACTATTAATAATCTTATTGAGCTATAGGAAAGGTATCACGGTACACCCTTCAATTGCAATAGTGGAGTAAAGGAAAACGAAGGCCACACAATACCAATTTTGTTTTGACGCAGTTTGAAGCTAGCAGTTCGTGAGGTCTTAAGTGTGCCCATCTTTTCGACAATTTTATAATTTCGGCAATCCTACTTGACGACTTCAGATTTCAAAGAAATCAGTTCTGCTGGATTATTATAAGCGTAATAGAAAGGAATCAAGGTCTACCAAAGGCTACAGAGGGATCGATTGAAGGACCGTTCAAACGCCCATAATGTTGGATCTTGTTGACCAACAACTTCAATAGAAGCCGGTTTTCATGGCCTAATGGCAAAGTCTAAAAATTGGATACATACAAGTCTACCGGCCTTGCCATCAACTAGACTATGCTTATGTTATGAATTTCCATAACAACTCGCAAAGACCACGATAACATCCCGGGGTTGGGTAATTCCCTATAATGGCCTATACGGGGAGGCTCTGCCCGAAAGAGGTACCTTTTTCAAATCAAATGAAATCATGATCAAATCAAATAACTTTATTTATACACGGTGTTCTCATCAGTTACACTGGGTCATGACTACTTCTAAAATAGTATAGTTACAAAATTCAAACTGCGTTCTAAAATACTTCTAAAATACCACTTAGCAAATTCAAAGCCTAATTATCTAACTTAGGTAAACTGCTTTACATGAAAGCCGTGTTTAATTAAGCAATTACATTAAAAGAAGCTGCTGCAGCCGGCTTGGAAGAGTCTAGAGATTCTGCCTGCTGCAAGTGAGTTGGTAAACTTTTCCACAACACCGCACCACTATATCTGAAACTGTTATTTAAAAGAAGCTGCTGCAGCCGGCTTGGAAAGAGTCTAGAGATTCTGCCTGCCGCAAGTGAGTTGGTAAACTGTTCCACAACACCGCACCACTATATCTCAAACTGTTCTTAAGAAAGTTGGTGCGGGGAAGGGGAACAGTGTTGCGTAGAAAATAGCTAGTAATGGTGTTACGCTCGACAAATCTAGATCGAAAATAATCAGGAGCGAGCCCATTTAGAGATTTATACACCATGCAAGTCTTTTTGATCTGGCGCTGAAATTCAAGCGTTCTCCAATTCAACACTTGAAAAAGATATTCAGTACTGGTGTCAAAAGCTGCGGAGGTCAGAACTCTAGCAGCACGGTTTTGTAGTTCTTGGAGTTTGTTGGCACTTTTTCACACTTCAGGTATATGAAAGTTTAGGGATTTCACGAGTTGAAGTATATGAAAGGGTAGGGAAATCTGTCATTTAGGTATTTAAATGGGCCTTTCATTAAACATTTCAAACACGCATACCTTATGACTGTACTCACTGTTCCAATGGTATATAAAAGGGTAAGGGGGTCGGACCTCGGGGCAAAGCCTCCCCGTACTAAATTTTTTTAGTTTCCCCCGGTGATAATATATTAATTGAAAATAAAAAGTAAAATTCTATAACTTTCGTTGTGATAACATAAGAAATGCAGTCATAATTTCTAATTATGGGAAGAAAGAGCTCCAAAATATTTTCTGACAGAATTGATTCTTTTTAGAATTATTTCTCTGGCTTGGGATAAAGTAACGCTTTTGTGCTGCGGTTTGGATGAAGTTTCATTTCTGTCGAAAGCAATAAACGACAGTTGACAATAAATACTGTCTTCTTCTTTCAAAGGTCGAAGGCTGCTAAAAAGCATAGATAATCTTTTGCCGCAAATAACCATAAATTTACACATTGTATTGTCTTGGAGTCAGATAGCCTTAAATATCCATGCAAAAGCACAGTTACAGTTCATTTCTATAGAACTAGCCCTTTTTCTCACACCGTAATGCACCTCGATGACTCAAACCGACGATGGCGGGATCGAAATTGTACACTCTTTTTTAATAAGAACGTTCAGGCTGAGGTTAACCAAAATTTTAAGAACGTATTAAGAACATACCCAGGCTGAAAGTCACTTAAGAGCGTCTTTATTTTGCTCATTTCTTTTCTTCTTTTGTGATTAGTATAAATAAAGGTAAAAAGAAATGTAGTCTGAAACTGTAGTCTAACAGGACAGTTAACTCAAATACGTAGGTTTCCTGGTAACATCCACATTGATTTATTGAAATACTACACACACAACTTAAAGAGCATGTTGCGTTCAGCCACAGCACCAAAATTAGACGTTCTTATATATAAAAAAGAGTGCACTCGTAAAGGCGAACCGTGTCTTACCTCCGCTAGGACAATCGCCGCTTGGCCGTCGTCCGTGTAAACATAGCTTTACTTAGAACACTTCAGTAGAACTACAAAAAGCGCGATTTTTTGTTAGGAGTTATCATGCATTCTTGATAGCAGCTCATAGTGGTCTTCAATGTTCTTTACCTGTTCGGGGTTCCTGATGCCAGGAAAACGCCCAGTTTGGTTTCTAAAAATGCCCGGGATTGAATTCAGTTTTGAGGCCAGGAGGTAGCCATGTAACGTACCTTCTAACCCTTTGCACAGTGGTTCCTGCTGAAAATGCGGCTCTTTAGACTTAAATATCTGACTGCGCTGAAATATCTCTGAACCCGATACCCGCATATGATATCAAACCATTTTATAGGTCTTCATAGTATCTTTTTTCCATTTATAATAGGAGAACATTTTCCCGAAATACGACCAACTTGAGGCAATATGCATCAGTAGCACTACTAAGATGTGCGAAAAAAGGGTGCTGGCTATTTCCATTACACTACTTCCCTGGGCTGTTAAAAAATATGCCAAGTTTCGCGTTACGCCTCAAAGAATACCCTAGAACAACACAATGGACTCACAGAATACACACCCTTATGAAATAATGCATTATCCTGAATTAGCTTTTCTAGAATTCTAGACTTAGCCCAGCTTTCAGCTGTTCAGTTTGTGGGAAACAATTCCGAAGTGTGCGATGGAGTGTGCTGATTGCTTTTTTGAAAACGGGATGGAGAAGAATTGCATCTTTTTAACCTGAAAAGAACTAAAAATACGGTTTAATGATTCCAGGCAATCTCAAAGTCGCACAAAATGGCGGAAAAGAAGAGAGCGGAGGAAAAAAGGGATTCGCATTCTATCACTACTTTTTGTCAGGTTGCGACTACAGAGAAAATATAGAAGACAGAAAGCACATCCTCAACGCGATTTAGCACCTCTCTCAAACATCTACCTCACCTCATCTCAAACATCTCTACACCATCGGCGTAGAAAGCAACTGTAAGAACGACAAAACAGTGCCCCAAGCCGTGACTGCTGGCCATGAAACTGCTGTTACATACCATGCAGGGCCACTGGAATGAGCAGCTGTCGAGAGATGCTACATTACTGTACCGTAAGCAGGTTCAGTGCCTGAAACATACAGGTGACCTATAGGAAGAGGTTTTTCTTTGAAAGAACGCATTTTTCAAATACCATCGTGTTTTAAGCTCAGAAGCCTAGGAAATGAAGTTTGCCTAATAACACTTTGATTCAGGCTTTAGTCATATTTCAAGTAATACTAGCATAACTAACAGAAAGTCTAGATAACTTCAGATTTAAGACGTGAACAAACTCTTAATAAATCTGTGACCACACAAAAATCCTGAGTCATCATACCAAATTTTGCTTGGGATGTTGAACTCTTGCCATTGGCTATATTCTGAACATGGAGCAAGTTGAAAAACGGGGCAAAAACAAAATTATATTCCTCTGTTTCAAGAGAATAGCATAATTCGCGGCTAGCTTCTTAAAGAAAGATTTTATGAAAAACGGTTCACCATTAAATTAGTCCGTATTAATTTTATCAAAAATCAGTGCGAAGTTTCACAGAGATCTAATTGAAACTCAAGAAATTATATCGCGCTGTGCATTTAACGATCTTAGAAAGAAATGTGTGGCGAGCGGAAACACACTGCCCGCACTTTATACCGTTCTTGTGAAAAGCGCATTCTTAAAATTGTTGTATTTCATCTAGTTTATATCAGCAACTTTACATAGCATTGCAAATTTGTTTGTGAACGCGGTTTAACACGGTTATCCAATGTTTGAAAACATCACACGGGTGAATTGGACAAATGGCTTGATGTAACACAAGACAATGATGGCTACTCTTTCCATACCGGCAAGATTTTTGAAAAAAGGTACTGCTCCACGACAAAGAATGCCATCAGTCCTTTTGTTAAGAGTCGGGACGACGCGCGAAAAGTGCGAAACATGGAGCGAGTCAGCCGCAGGGAACTTGGGGAGAAGTGGCTCCCAGTCGAGTCTTTTATGTCTTCGCTTTGGTAACGCTGCGTTGTGCCTTGAATGGCTTGCCCTCTCTACTACCTGGAAAGGGGCTGCTAACAGCGTACTCAATGACACGATACATTTCAGAGAGTACACGTGTGATTAGCACGTGGTTAAATCGAACTGAGGGATACTGGGAACGAGAAATGATTGTAAGTGTTAAGACCCAAACCTGTCTGCGGGTACCCGCACTCCAATCGAACTATAAGTTAGACGTTCTTGTGGTTGTCACTGGTCCACTTTTGTTTCATCTTCAACAGCTGCAAAGCGTTCGTTTCTTTGTTTGAAGGGACCGCTTCCCCAGCAATTCCGTGTTCTACGCCGGGAAGAAATAGCGGAGAAACAAAGATTAGGTCATCACCGCTTGCAATCTCGTAACCCTCTTATGGGGCAATTAATGTATCGCAAAACCGACCAATCAAACATCTGTTGACCTTATCCAAGGGCTGTTAGCACATCTTGTGGTGCGTTCATGGGACAACATCGTAGGGACAGTGGGGAAGTTGAATTTGGGCCTCCGTTTCATCCTTGACGGAGGCCTGTTATAGAAAGAAATCGCCATGGAAGCTAGAGTTCCCATTGCACCAGATTTTGAGGAGGTAAGGCTTTCAGATTTGCACTAATCGTCATTCAAAAGTCAGTAAATAATTGGTCAGATACCAGAGCTAGGATCACGCAATCTTCGCTAATGTCTTGCGAAGCTCAGAGAAGTTTACCTGGGCTTGCCGTTATCACATTCTCGAATTACGACAGCATGAAGGAAGCGAAATATGATCGTCTCGTCTTCCAGGGCAATTAAAAAAGAGCTCGTTTATTTGGCAGGCGGACGTTACCAATTACACGGTTGAGTTGACAATGTGTTCGATATTTGACAGGATGTTTCTAAGGAGTTAACGCCAGGTACCAGCAATGACGTTTTCATCATTAATGATGTCCGTGAATTTTGAAGTCGAGGACCGGCCAAGCCAGGCAAATCGCTGATCACAGCGTTTTGTGCAGCGTTCTCGAAACGTTTTTCTCCCGCTATTACTGTTTTTATTCCACAGAATTACACCCCAATGACACATGGTTTCACTCCACCGACGAAAGATTTCTCAGGGTTTTTGGAATGCCATCCATCGTCGAGCTTCAACTTGTTTGACATGCAAACCAAGCCTGAGCTGAGGTGTAATGGTGAAGATGGCTCGGAGGACGTCGACATGGAATACTTAATGGATATGTCTCTGGGCAGTGAATGCGAGAATGGAAATGAAATGGTAAGTCTTAGTTTGCCACTACTAATTAATAACAACTGCGATTGATTTCATTGGCTCTAGAGAGTAAACACAAAAGATCATCTCGAAATTTGAGAGTCCCTTATAATCGCAGCCAGGAACCTATGCAAAGGACTATACCGTTAAATCTCAGTTGCACATGCATGAAATGCTTTGACAAAACTTAAAATTTTTGTAGGGGATTTTTATGCAAGAGTTGCCTTCCGCACAAGAATAACTGCCACCAGTTGGTCACGAAAAACAATATTTTTCCCCGAAGATTGGATTAGGTTCACGATTAGATTGGCACGAGCTCGCATATTTTCCCCTCTATGCCAAGGAACAGCACTACTTTTTGTGAGTTCAATTGTTGGTTCTACGTTACGGTTCCGTTCGAAATTTTGCTTCTAAGTTAACAAAACTTACAAAGTAGTTTTTGGTGACGGGAAACGACAAATATCTTTTAGTGAAATACATAGACCTTTTTCATAATGGCGGACGATTTTAATTATTCTTTTGTATATGTGTTAATTAGCCCTACTAACCTCACTTTAATGTAAAAATTCTATTGAATTTTGCACATGCTGACGAGGCTAGTAGGGCTTATTATCATAAGAATAAAAGAATAATTTATCGGGCGCCATTATGAAAAGGGTCTATTGACTGCTTAAACGACCACAGAAGCTCACTGGAGTGTTATGGGGGAATCCGCTGAACGTGGCAAGAACTAGGGTGGCGCAAAAGACGACAAGTGCTGAATGGCTTTTTTACCCTCAAGTCGGTTACACACGAGCAAGTTCTCCTTGACCAAGTGTCATTGACAATTTTCATTTGCTCATGTTTATGAATAACAAGTTTTCTTTGACAAGTTTTGCCTTCACAAGTTTTATTTGCTGGTGTGAACGAATGAACACGTTTTCTTTGACAAGTATTCACTGTAGCCAGCAATTCAATTACACAGCGGAAGACAATTTTCTTGACAAGTTTTCCTTATCGACCCGTACAGACGAGCAAGTTCTGTAATGTGTCAAGTTTTTCCTTGACAAGTACGCACCAGCAAAAAACGTTTGTCAAGTCAAAACTTGTTAAGGAAAAATTGCTCGTGTGTCACCGGCTTAAACCGTCTCTGTTCACCATAGTTCCCTTATTGAAGTCCAGAAAAAGTAAATTTTAGCTCTGACAACGCAAATATTTTCACAGAATGCTACGTAGACCTTAATACGGCTCGTTAATAAGCCTCCAATATTTGACCAACATTGGTTCAACGAAAGGTGAAGGATGTTGGACAAAATGTTCAGAGGCAAAAAGATGTTTCGTAAAGACCTGTTCAAACAGGTTCAACATCCTTATCAAAGAAAGTAAGACATAAAGAGCTGGGAACAAGTTTTTAATTTATTTTGCGCGCATGCATTTGCGCAACAAACTTCAACAGAAGTATTCAATGGGCTTCAACACGATTCAGCATTTAAGGTTGGCGGCAGCGTGAATGAAACTAGTTTAAATTCGTTTCAATACGTTTTCAACTGATTTTCAATAATATTTTTACAGACTTTCAAAAATGTGGAACGACCTGTACCAAAGGGGTCAGAATTGGATTCAATAAAATGTTGAACGAATATTGAAGGAAATGTTAAAATGTTTTAAACGAGCCTTTACGCTATGGTGCAATGGAAAGACCGGCGTACGGAATCTGATCTTTGTTTGGGAGGGGTGTGGAATTTGAACTGGATTAGACGTTTGGTACGGTGTTATTCATGTTTTATAGAAGATTTTTCACTCAAACAGCAATTCAAATTGAAGAGCGTTGATGTATCGTTGTCCCGAAAGCATGGAGAGGTATCGAAGTTAAAAAAGCTCAAATCAGCGGGAATTGCACCCTGGGGAGATGTTGAATTTCGAATTGAGCTGCGCAGAAGGTGCAGTACTTTTGAGAGATTTTTGCCAGCCAGTTGGAAGTGTATTGAATGAAATCTGTCTCAACGCTGGAATTGGTCATATGAATAGAACATGTTCGTCTTCTCGGTATTGAACTGGATCTAGCATTAAATGGAGACTCTTACAGGGAAAACATTTTTCAAGTTGGTCCAGCTCAAAACGCGGGATGTGAATAAGTACTATTGGCTCTAGTAACCTTAGCGTTCAGTGTTAATTAATTAAAATAATTCTAAAAAAGAAATAGAGGCGTGTGTGGCTAGCCCAATTTTCTTTTTGAATTGCAACAGCTAGCTCTTGCTAAGATCTTCGGCTTTCTTCACATGGTTATATAAACCGTACAAAAATATCTTTGTTTTAGGAAGCATTTTACTTCACTTTAGTTTGCACTTAAATTTTCTAAATACATGTACAATATTAGCATTAAAAAAAAAGAAAAGAAAAACGTATATAACAATTAAAGGTGACAGTGGTGTACAGTTTGTGCGTGGAGGCTAATAGAAGCGCGAGGTTTTCGAGTTAGTCTCCATCTCGTTGGAGTGAAAATAGAAAAGACATGGAAGTAGAGGGGCGGATTACTAAAGGAAGGAGCTAGAAGAATTGTGGAAACCTACGTTTGACATTGCTGAGATAGAAGATAGTTTTTAATACTTTTGGAGAAACAAGCAAATTGACTTAGGTCTTTAAACTTGTATGGTATTTCTTGCCAAAGATCAGTGGCCATAAATGAGATTAGAAACAGTACTAGTTTCTTGGGCATTCTAGATATGCACTGAACATGTTGCGTTGTAACTACAGCACGATGTACGGCCCTAAAGGTTTCATCAGTATACGTCATCAGTATACGTCATCAGTATACATTCAAGTGGTAGATATAGAACAAAGATTTTTGTCGAAAGAAAGACCTTAGAACGGAGAAGGAAACAACGTAGAACTTGAACCAAAGGGCTGGTTTGTTCGAAACCCGAGTAACGCTAAACCAGGATTAGGAGTTAACCGAAGTTGTCATCTCACTCGTTGAGAAGGTTTTTTAAATCAAATTTCACGCTTAAAGGAATAGTAAATTCTAATGAAGACTTAAGGGTGAAAATCTTTTGGAAATGTTTATATTGCACAGTAACTAAACTGCCTACTGGACTCAAAGTTCACTCTGATCTGGGATTAGCTTAATCGTGCTTTGAACAACTGAGCCGGCCAGATCTTCTTTTTTTCATTATTAAACCCGATTCCATTTCTTAGCTCTGCTGTTCGTTTCGAAGTATTGCTGCGAAGTATTGCCACGTAGTTGATGTGTTATGTTATATCCTATAGACCTTCAAGATCACTTCGCTGATCTACCAAAAACCTTTTGAAGAAACCTGTGTACAAGCTTAAGTCATATGGTGGTCGGTCTTTTGCGTTGGCTTCAGCAGTGCCGTGGAATGCCCTTCCACAGTCAATAAGAGATTCGCAATCGGTGGAAACTTTAAAACGGAAACTTAAGGAGCATTTATTTTTACAGACTTACTGTTGACAATGATTTTTATGAGTTTGACTTTTTAATTGTTATATTTATAAGGCATTGTCATTGCACTTTTTTAAAAGTATATTCTCATGGTTTCAAAGAGTGAAACTGGTGTGACCCATGAACGAATTACTTCGCTTGAAACTACCGCAGACGAATCCTATCGATTGGTTTGCAGGCTTTATCAGGGTGGAGGGGGAAAGTTGCAAAACTATAAAAGTTCGGTTTTTAAGTTGGTAAGAGGTGGCTCGTCACTTCTGGGTGTGAAAATCGTTTAAGGTTCCAAAACAGTATTACATAATCGTAGACTTGAATCATATCGCCTAAAAAATCATGCAAATAAATTAAAAGGAGAAAGTCAGTCCCATAAACAATGTTCTGAATTCGGGCGGTAGCAGTTTATAAGGCCTGTGTTTCAAAATCTGTTCAGAAATATGGTTGATCGCCAATATCTTTCTCCAGATTGCCTAGAACTGATGAAACCTCCCCTGAAGATAAATCTTATTGTTCCCTTTTGGCTTAACATATAATTTTGATCACGTGACCAGTCACGTGATCAAAATATGAAAAATTCTTAAATTATCGAATTGGTGGCCGATTTTATGTTCAAAGATTAATAAATCAGCGTTTGCAAAGAAAATCCAACATGACCGTTCACCAGTTTTAGTTTTAAAATTATAAACAGCTGAAGGTTGAATTCTGAACCGGAAAATGACCTTTGCCCCTATAATTGTTTTTGTTGTAAACGATGGACGATCATTCGAAACGTAAGATGCTGGAAATAATTCATATGCATAAGAAAAGCGTTTTTATTCTCTATTATATCCTATATAACCGTTATGGATTCATTCGACTGTCTGGTAAGGATTTATTTCTGCATATCCTCTTTCGCGTTCTTTCACACCACGTAGTTGATATGTTACGTTATTGCCTTCGATCACTTTCGCAGCAATACTACGAAAACGAATAGCCGAGCTAAGAAATCGAATCGAGTCGAATTCGGAAAAAAATAACTATGAAATAAATTTCGTAATAAAATGTCTTTTCATTTTAAAAAATAAAACCTTATATACGTCGTGAAACCATGTCATGTGACCCGCATATTTTAGGAAGAAGGTAAACTGCCATCTCAGCGTTCATCCGTCTAATGTTGAGAGGTATCATCCATCACAGCCGTGAAACCCTTATGCGACTACAATTATAATTCTACAAGGTTCAGTTATAGTTATGGTAAGTCCCGTTTTTATATGTAAGCAAGTATAGACCAACGATTCGTCAGTCGGGTTGGTCATTCGGTGTAAATCCGGGGACCATTCAATTGAATACTGCTCAAACTTCATAGGAAAATCAGTAAAATCTTTTATGAGGACATTCGCATTTCTTGTTTTGAACTAAAAGTGAATAAATTCAAGTAGAATCTTCAAGAGCTTTTCTGTACTCTTAGATAACTTTAGAGCCTTTGAAAAGGATATTAATTAAGAAAAGATGATAGGATTTGATTTGTTCAATTTTCATATATTGTAAGATGCATAACGACATAAAGTTTTGGCGAACAGAATCTCAGTCAACTGAGTACACGAACTAACTACTATTAATTTGAAAAACCTAATGTGGACTTCTTATTCTATATGCATCGTAAACATACCTAACGGTTATATTCATGGACTCCTTGTCTGTATCACAGTGGTTTAAAGAAGCGTTGCTCGTTTATGCAAAAGTTAAAAAAAAGCACTGCCAGCACTGCTTCAAGCATTTCATAATTTTCAAAACATCAAAATATGTTTGAAGCTTTCATGACATGCAAACAAAATAGAAATAACAGTAAATGATAACAATAACAATAATAATAATGATGATGATGACGATGATGATGATGATAATAATAAAAATGATGATGACGATGATGATGATGATGATGATGATGATGATGATGATGATGATGATGATGATAAATTGTAGAACATGAGATAGCTCCCTGAGTATATTTCATATATCACATGTGGTTGAAGCGTTGGCTTACTTCAAAATTAGACTGCAGTTTCTGTGGTGTTCAAGTTATTTGAAAATACTGAAAACCAAACATGCAGCTTCACTGGAACATACAACTCAACAGCTCTCGAAAAGATCATGGTCCACGACTTTATCCACGATTAAAAAAAGTTAAATACACTTTGCCTGTACAATTATAACGATGTTTATAGCGATGTTAAGGTTAGCATGTGGCGAGTGGGAATTCAGGTAGTTCGGTAAGGCTTGAAAAGGGAGGAGGGAGGCTAGAGGCGGTGTAATATGCAATATTTTCTTTGGCAGGTGACTGCTGACGAACAGGAACGAAGACGTATCCGAAGGGAAAGGAACAAAGTGGCCGCGTCTAAATGCCGGAAGAAAAGAAAAGAACATGTAAAAACACTAGTGGAGGTAATGACCGTGGATCAAATGAAACCTTTCCCTTATTCACTGAAATAAAGATTTTACCTGTAAGAATTATCTACCTTGACACGGCAATGATCGCATGAATCTTATGTATGGTGTTTGGAATGGACTAGCCCCTTCGCTCCTGATAGCTGTTTCCACAGGTCAAATGCATTTCATGGGTTCAATACTAGGTATGCTGCTAAAGGTAATTATCACCAGGAAGGAATTTTCAAACTCTTGTTTTCGAGAACTGGAGCGAAAATCACGAACCACATTTCTTCCGACTGGACAGATGTACCTAAATCAATCTTTAAGGAAAAAGTTCACGGATTCAGATTTGGTTGAGACTCCTTCAGATAGGGATGACTATTTTGAAGTCGACACAGTACTGAAATTCTTATAAATCTGGTGATTTATTCAATTTCACCTTTCAATCGCCTTCTTTTTCTTAAGGTATTTTAAAATTTTACTTCATCACTGTAGTCCTCATGATAAAACTATAAGTTCAATATTTAGGTCTGCGCACACTTCACCTCTCGCCCCGACTAGCCAAAGTTGAACCGTGATTCGTGTGAAATCTTTTCTCTCGTTTATTGTAGATTTCTATTCTTTTATATTGTCAAGTTTATCTAGTTGTGTGTGAATACATTGTTGTTGTTGTATTTTGTCTCCATCTCATTACCAAAACAATGAGAGTAGTCCTTGGAAAGGGAGAGATTTGATGTCTTTTGCAACTTTTCTTAAAAAGTCTATTAGCTATAGAGGCGCTATTCTTTGGCACGCTGTTTCGACATTTTACGGGCCAGTTTAATGATTTTTATCGTAAAGTGAAGAAGGACTTTTATTTTAAGGAACTTGATTTTAGCGTACAGTCGGCCCAATCGCTGCCCAGGCATTATCAGGATTTTAAATGTATGTATGTATTTAATGACCACTCTTTCAAGAAGCGCTTGTTGAATAACGCTGATAACATTTATATTTTTCCCAACTTTTAGGCCTCCGAGGAGCTCGAGCTTCAAAACAATGATCTCCAGGGACAGATCAGCAAACTGCAGGCGGAAATTAAGCAACTAGAGTTCATGCTGGACTCCCACAGCTGCTCAAAGTACTCTCAGAGTCAGCTACAAGAAGATCAGGAACTCGGAATGAAAGCCAATTAGTAATGGAGAAGAAACAAAACCGGAAAAAAACTCCATTATTGGGATTCTGATTACACATCTAGAGCCGGGTAAACGTAACCCAGGTGATGTCACGAAGTTTGCGTGATTTTTAAGTTCAAACGTGACATATTGTTGAGGGGCGTCACTTGATTAAGCGTTGCTCCTTGGGAGGATGGTCTCACGAGGATATAAATGTCGAAGAGTCTCTCCTATGTAAATGCCTTACCTCCATAAAAATTGGATACAGTTGCAGGAAACAGGTAAATAACCGCAATGTAATTATTTGTGTCGTGAGTCAAACAGAATGTACCCTGACTACACCGCGCTTTTGTGTGATAGAAAAAGTAAAACATTCAAGTGTTCGCAAAGAATTTCAGACATAGTTCCATTGAAAGAACCATTCAATTCGCAATCCAGGATTACGACGATATTTAGATAACTGACACCTGCAACAACTTTGTTAATCAAAACCTGAGTCAGTGCTAAAAATAACCTAAGGTAAATTATAGGGCATGCGTGATATTGGGGAGGACTCTCCTGCCTTTATTTTCTCTTGTTATAAACACTTTTTCTCCATAAGCTAAACTGCAAATAATTTTATCGATTCTACGTTTTGAGGTATGCGATGAAAGTTCAGTTATTTCCCTTTCCTATCACGACTGTTGCTGGTCTACCTTCTGCATTCACTTGTGGCGTAATGTTAAACTACACTCCAAGACAAATTACTTGTAACACTCTCCCCCTTTGCCCTGCCCCAATGTTGAATTGACGTCAGTCATGCAGAAAAAAATTCTGGCACCTACAATTTTTTCGCATGGCCGACTTTAATTCAACATTAGCTTGGGGGGTGCGGGCACGGGGGGAGGAGGGGGTGCGGGTGGGAAGCCATGGGTTGAGCGAGAATGCAAGGAACGCCTGGAGATGCTGTGATGTGAGAATTCGCGAGTGTTACAAATAAATTTGGCGGGGATTGTAGCTTTCCAACCACATTTTTAGCGTGTTTTCTTTCTCTAATTCTGCCTTTTATGCCTAGCAACGTGAAGATAACATTTTGTAGTCTGTGCTCAAGGATGCAAGAGGGGACATTTAAATGAAAGCTGTTCAGGTTTAGCACTTTTGGAATCTAAAAATTTGAAATTGTTTGCCACATAATATGAAACACGATGACTTGTTAAAGACAGGTGTTGCTCCAACGGGTGCATTACATTTTCTTCTAAGAAGCTCGCTTTGCTTAGCGGTGAAAAAAAAATAAGAAACTTAAAAAGTTTCGAATTTTTTTAGTAATTATGGAATTGCAAATGCTAAATTCGATGGTCAAATTTTGACCAGTTAATATTTGTGTTTGTTTAGAACACCCTGTTGTAAATCGCATATTTTAGTTGTAATTGATATAGGTGTTATTCACTAGCTTAAGTTGCCTACGTTGGTATTAGTGTCCGAAATAAAGATAGATACATTACTACTCGTAATTTACGAAGGCGTGCCTTTTTTCTCTTCTTCAGAAAAATCAACGTACAAACAAAGAACAAACGAACAGACGGACGATATATAAGGCCATGAAGCTTTGTGTTCGAATCGAAATAAAGAGGAATAGCAGGCTCTTGAGTTGGTTAAAAGATATTTCCACTTTACTTCCGGCCAGACTGATGAAAAATAATCTGCCTTATTTAAAACACTAACGCAATCGTCAAATTATTAATAAAGTAAAGAACATGAATAATTAAAACTCCTTCCAAGACATCTGTAAGTCGGGAGAATAATGTTTACATATTTATCAGAAATGTTGTATGATATGTGACATTGGAAAGCAGGATTCTGTTGCATCTCAAATTTTGTTAGCTCATGCGACATCAAAGCAACATTTCACCTTAATACAAAGACGCAGGAGATGGGTAATTTTTGATGCAGTTAATAAAGGAGAAAATCAGCCAAAAGTTGAGATAAAAAAAAAGAAAGAAAGACAATCAAAAGAGAAGGTATGGAGGAAGGGGAGCAGAATAATCAAAGTTTGTTATTATTTTTTTACAACGTCTTAAATATAATTCAGTTACAGCGCTAACGCAGCTGACAGCACGATATTTGGACTACTTAAAATGCTAACGCTACTTACAATGCGGTACTTACGCTATTTACAACACTACTTAAAATACGGTATTTACCTTAAAAGCTCTCTTAATGCCCCCCTTCTCTATTAACCACCCCTCTCTAATAAGCCCCCTTCTGGAAGTCGATTATTTGTAATAACCCCCCCTCTAATAAGCCCCCCCTCCCCTTTTGGACATGAGATTTTGTAATAAGTCCCTCCTATTCCCTCTTGCGAAACCAACTTCATGTGGCCCAATTGGTTTGTTTTTAAGCAAATATACACTCAAACACGTAATACCGTTTGCTGCTCTTTATTAGATGATACAATTTCACTGTAGTTGTTTGAGTTTTATACCAAAACTGTTTTAAGACGAAAACAGGGTGTTTAAGATTTCAAATAAGCCCCTCCCCCTCTCTAATAAGCCCCCCTCGTTAATGAGACCTCAATAGAGCTTTTACGGTAACACTCTTTACAATACTAGCACTACTTACAATACGGTTCGTACACTATTTACAACACTACTTACAATACGGTACTTACACTACTTATAACGCGGTAACAGTCAAATCCGATTCCCGGTATGTTGTGTTTTTCCGAATCCCACACGTTATTTTGGTGGAATCCTGGATCCCGAAAATATCCCCTGACCCTGAATGATGGTTGCAGAAAGATCCCCGTGATTACATCAGCCGCTGCCAAACAAAACAGCAAGAAGTAAGTTGGCTTTATTTTGGAGCCTTGGGGTCCTCTTCACTGCCATTATCACCAAATCGTTGAGCAGAACTGTGAAGGAATATCCCATGCTGTTGACAATTATGGCGATGATATAACTTTGTTTAGTCGCAGATGTAAAATCACCGCTGTCGATACCTTTATGGTAACGACATAGGTACTTCAGTGCAGATACGTTCACTTGAACTAAGAGATAAGAGAGACAAACAAAGCGTACGCATTTTCATTTATCAATGGCAATTCCGGTGTACGTAACCCAAGTGTAAAATTTGGTTTTAGCTAACTAAAACAGACCTATTTCTTGTAACGGTTGGAACGAAAATTTGAAAAGAATAACATCTGATTTTCTTCTCATTGTAAAAGGACGAGCTGGGAAAAGGTAAAAGTTTTTTTTGGCAATTTGTGCAGCTTTGGTGTCGTTCGCTGTCTTTGGCGAAAATACGCGAAAGGGGTGCTTCTACTCTTCATCCACAAACTTTTCATAAAAAGTTAGGTCGTCCTTTTGTCTCGATTTAGAAAAGAAATTCGGCGAGAAGTGCGTATTTCCTGTTGTAGATCATTTTTCCCGAAAGGATAAAATACAACTGTAAACTGAATTTGTTAAAGGTTTCTTGGTTGCTTGCGGCCGTCTACAATAGTTTCTCATATCTCAGCGGTCTGCTATCGGCGTATATTATTATTCTACTTGGTAGAAAACTGACAAGTTTTGAGATGTCCTCAAGGTTTAGTTCAATTTGTCTACAAGAAAACAGATAAGTTTGATGCGGTCCGTATAGCTCAAGTGCCATTGACTGCATACGTATTAAAAAGAAATCGGATTTGGAGTTGAAGTTCTAATGGTGTTTGGTCGAAAGAGCTATGTTTTTCATTATGTGTTGTGAGACCAAAAGCAAAATCAAACTTGAATTCCTCTGAACAGTGACGACATACGCAAGTAATGCATTGAGCAAATCGGAATTCGAAGCAACTGCGTGTAGCAGGAGTCAAGCGAGGGAACATGGTTTTGCCTTGAGAAAGTGGCGCGAGTTTTGCCAGCCAGGTCAAATTGAATACCAAAACAAACGAGAATGACATTCCTCACTCATTTTTTATTGATCGCTTAAATTTCTTTCCTTGATAATATCCCGTTGCTCATGCCGTGTGGAAATAGAGCTACTGACTGGCAGCGTCCATCCGCCGTGTTGTCCATCTTGTGCTTTGCAGGTATTCAAAAGACAAATACACCCACGTTACACACACACACACACACACACACACACACACACACACACACACACACACACACACACACACACACACACACACACACACACACGCACGCACACACACACACACATATATATATTTTAATATATTTAAATTTGATGATCAAGTGCGAGGTATACCGAACTTTTAGCCTGCATGACAGACATTCATTTATTCGAGCGTTACGCACATCGAATAAAGCATCGAGCGCGAAGCGCGAGGCAACACGAGGAGCGAGGAGCGAGGAGCGCGAGGCAACACGAGGAGCGAGGAGCGCGAGGAGAGAGTGTGCCAGAGATGGATAGAAATTTTCCTCCCCATCTCGGCTCGCGCTCTGCGTTTGCGTCTCGCGCTTCGCGCTCGACGCCGGGGTTCGATATCCTGTTGTGCAGTGCACCGAAGGTTTAAATGCACCAGTGCCCATGACAAACAGCGGACCGAAGGAAGAGATCAAGTTGGGACTTGAAGTGCTATACGATCGAGACGAGTTGAAGTGGTAAGCCCGGGGAATGGTAAACCGGTTGAACTTCGGCATAAGCGAAATGTTTTTCATAGCGATCGTATCATTATTTCGAATTTAACGTTGTTATCTTGTGGTTTTTCAAAACAGTAGCTATGCTAATGTGTGGTTTTCCGTCATAAGTGTTTCTCATGTCTTTCAAGGTCACGTCTTTATAATGAGATGCTTGAATTTTTATCCCTTCAGCTTTCCTTTGAAGAAGAGGAAAAGAGAAGGATCCGAAGGGAACGCAACAAAGTTGGGCCTTGTAAAAGCCGGCAGTGGAGGAAGGAACACACGTAGAAGTTACAAGAAGTCAGTTGTGTTTTTACATTGAATATATATTTACTTGAAATCATATTCAACTTTGCGGCGCGGCTTGTCACGCTCAAAATCATCACGTCGCGCAAGTCCATGACTTGGAAACCTAAATGGTGATATTTTGATACAGACCGATTTAATGTTTTTGATCAAGATTTTTTACCTTAAGTCCGGGAATTTTGAAAAGAACAAAGTAATTTCGAGTGATTATTTTTATAGTTAACTTTTTGCGTAAATGGGAATTGCCGGGTGAGATGAATTAGAATCTTTTCATTATACAAACGCTATCAGCAAGCTGACATCATCTTTTTGTGGCTTACAGCTAAATTACAAGAGTGGTCAAAGTACTAAACATATATATACATTAACATGAAACATTTTACTAAGAATATCTATATGTAATAAATTTGTCGAGACGGTTAGTAGAGGCCATGGCAGGATCCTCTCTGATGGTGCCTGAATGTAGATTCTATCCATAGGACATGGTTGTGCGCTGTGGCAGCAAGTTAGTAAGGCTTTTATCTGCACACCCTCAATTAGGAGGCTAAGATATTCCGGCAAATTTGCCCAAACGGGGGAGGCATACTCCAACAATGAACGGATCAGGCTGGAGTACACCAGAACTAACTCCCCCTCCAACACTCCTGACTTCTTCAAACAACGCAATGCGTACAGGCGTTTGCGCGCTCTCTGAACAATGTACTCACAGTGCGTGCTCCAGCAAAAATTATCAGTAACATACACACCAAGTAACTTATATGTGTGGACGCGCTCGATTTCGGACCCAGAAAGCTGCAAAAGAGGAGGATGGTGCGGCTTATAGTGTAAGAAATCAATAAACATCTCCTTGCACTTCGGCTGGGTTGAGGCGCATGCCATGCTCACTAGCATAAGTGCAAATATGTCTTGCAATGAACGGCAGAAAACTGGTGGAACACCTAGGTATAATCTCTACAACCGAAAGGTCGTCTATATATTTAGCCCTGATCTTCCATTGCCTGGCTAGGTTATTAACAAGTACTGCAAACAGCAAGGGGACCAATTTAGTCCCTTGGGGAACTGTACCACCCCTAGGCACAACATGACCCGAGATAGCACTATCTATTTTAACCGACTGCGATCTATTTGTCAAAAACAATCCGATCCAGGTAATTAGAACATTATGTACACCAAGATTACGCAGTTCAATGCAAAGGACATTATGGTCCACGAGGTCGAACCCTTTGCTAAAATCAGTAAATAGAATTCTAGCATAGCAGTGTCCAGTGTCCAGGGCTTCTAAAATACAATGTAATATGTAAATTAAGGCATGCGTCGTTGATTTTCCCGGTAGAGCAAATTGCAAAGAGTCAATGTTATCAATGACTTGGCTATACAAGGAACTAAGTGTGAAACCTTCCATGATTTTAGCTATCTGAGCGGTAAGAGTAATCGGTCTTAAATCACTGTCCACAGACTTGGGAGGCGACACTTTGGGCAGGGGCCGGACAAGTGATTCCTTCAACTGAGCTGGAACGTAGCCCTGTTTTAACGAAGAGTTATAAATGTCATTTATTCAGTTAATTCAGCTTTGTTCTGGGTGTGAAGAAAAGTCAGTTCTATAATCTGCGAGATAACATTACAGGGATAATCAGAATTTGAATGAAACTGGTTGTAACAACTTACCACGAGTTGGGAAATTGTTCGACTCATTAACTTGACATCAGCCGATACGAGAGGCCATTACAAATTAAAAGCATAAAAGCCTCATCAACATATTCGATGCTGCTTTCAATTTCAAGCACGCGGGTGAAATTGAGCACGCGCGCCAAATAATCCTTTGTTCAATGCCTGTCGAATGGCTGATCGATGACTTGTCAGAGTCCTATTTCTGGGGAAGCCCCGGTCGAACGCGCTGCGATTACAATGCAAATATTTATTTTACGTAAGGTTGGCGAAAAAGAACCCCCACCTATATCAAGGATCTCCTAGCAATAAATAAAAAATATACGTCAATACAGTAATAAATAAAAAAATATACATCAATTTAAAAACTAGTTGTTATAAAAATATATAAAAATCACAGAAATATCATTAAAAAGTATAGAATTTCCATTCAATAAATATTCATGGGATGCTTCTTCAAACTTGTTGACATTTGGACTATCACGACAATTGATCATTATACACTCAATGTATGGTCCCGAGGGAAACAGTTAGTTTTGTTTTCCCGAGAGTTCTGATGTTTCCCGAGACGAAGTCGAGGGAAACATCAGGACTCGAGGGAAAACAAAACTAACTAGTTTCCCGAGGGATCATACATTAAGTGCTTTGTTATATACCGAGACTTTCCCTTCAACAATCACAGCAAAATAAACTGACAAACAAACAAAGACGGCATTTCAAAAACACGTCTTCATTCACAAGCCTGCCGAATGAATAATTTACAAACGTTTAAAAGTACCTGAAAAAGTAGAACATGCCTTTCTTGTATTTTCCGAATCTTTTCCTCCTATTAGATGCTGAATTTCTTCGGCTGATACTTGAGAAAAACGTTTTCTTTTAGTCTCGGGTTCCATAACGTTTATATTATCGTTGGTTTATAAAACTGAAAACTGGCAGTGTTCTCAGGTCCGCCTCGTCAATCAAGCTGACGTGAGCACGTGCCGAAGATCATGCCACTTTTTAGTCATGCACTAATCACGTGCTGCTGTATCCGGGCGCGCGGGCAACAATTGCGGAATTGTATCCCGGTCGGGATACATTTGAATTTGGTCAGGGGCACGTGACCAAGAATCAACCAATCGCAGTACTCCTTTTGTTGAGTGAAAGTGTAGGTATATAACAATACTGTATGTCGTCAAAGGGATTGGAGCTGACCAATCATAGCTGTCCAATCGTTGTTACCGCTCAGTACGACGACATATGGTGGAACTTTGGCGCTTGAACATAGTTATTAGAGGGAAATATGCGTCGACGCGTTATTCAGTGAGTGTCTCAGTTTCTGTTCACTGCTCCGTGTTGCGACTTTACTGGTGGGTAAAACCAAAGTACAAGCTTCTTCGAACTTTCAAACCCTGTACCTCATCAAAAAGTCATTTTTTTAAAATCCAAACAGAGATGTTTCCATCAGACGAACTTTGGAGGAGTTTAGTGTTTTTGGTCATCGGTGGAATAATCACGGTTTTAAATTTTAAGTTGTATGAATCTCGGGAAAGAGAGAGACGCTTAAAGGAAGAGCATTTATCGACTAGAGCACGGAATATTCCGCAAGAACACGACGAAAGTTCTTGTCAGGTAAGTGCGTCTCTTTAATCTTTATTTCGTACTGAAATGTTACTCGCTCGCTTTTCTTCTCCACCACCCACGCGCGTAGCTATGTAGAGCTTATTTTTCCCCAGCCTTCCTCTACGTAGGCTGTGCTAACCGCCCA